>JAKTXL010000018.1:0-170449 GCA_030582535.1 Insectozyma bohioensis | reverse complement strand
TTCCCGAGTAGAATTCTGTAGTAGTAACAGTTGGATTGACTGGATAATATATTGCAACTGAATCGGTTTCTCCTGGTATGTTGGATATAGTAAAAGTAGTTGTAAAGGAGAATTCCCAGAATTCTGTAGTAGTTTGTGTTGGATTATATGGTAATTCTACAATAACTGTATCAATTGTACCCGGACCTTCAGTATAAGTATTTGATGTTGCATATGAATTACTCCAGAATGTTGTAACAGTCAATGTTGGATTTGGAGGTAAATTAATAAATACTGTATCAGTAGCACCAGGACCAGCTGTGTTAGTGGTAGTTGCAGCAAATGAATTAGTCCAAATACTGACAACTGTGGTAGTAGGATTATATGGATATTCAACAACAACTGAATCTGTTTCATTTGGACCATTGGTGACAGTAAGACTACGTGTAACTGAATCATGCCAGAATGAAGTAACAGTAGTGGTAGGATTATGAGGATATTGTACTATAACTGTATCAGTTTCATCAAATCCATTTGTAATTGTAGATGTAGCTAATGTAGAACCAGTGTAGAATGAAGTAACAGTAGTAGTAGGATTAGGTGGATATTCAACGACAACAGTATCAGTATTACCAGGTGGATTTGTTTGTGTGAGTGTAGTGAAAACAGAACCAGATGAGCTAACAGTTACTATAGGGTTAACAAAAAAGTAAACATGAACCGTGTCAGTTTCTCCTGGAGGATTAGTACGAGTAATAGTTTCAATATATGCATTATTCCAAAATTCTGAAGTTGTTATAGTTGGGTTAGCTGGATATAATACTTCGACTAAATCAGTAGATCCAAAACCATTAGTTTCTGTGTTTGTTGTAGTTTCACTTCCTGAATAAAATTTAGTACTAGTAACTGTTGGATTGATTGGGTATAAAACTTCAACTGTGTCTGTTTCTCCAAACCCATTACTTTCTGTATTTGTTTTGGTAGTAATACCTGAATAGAATTTAGTAGTAGTAAACGTAGGATTGACTGGATAGAAAACTTCTACTGTATCAACATTTTGTGGTGAATTAGTGTAAGTTACACTTGTAGTATAAGAACCTGACCAAAAATGGGTTGTTGTAATTGTTGGATTCGGTGGTACAAAAATATTAAGAATATCGGTTAATCCAAAGTCGTTGGTTTCAGTAGATGTAGATTGATCAGTTCCTGAATAGAATTTTGTAGTAGTTACTGTTGGATTGACTGGATAAAATACAGCAACCGTATCTGTTTCTCCAAAACTATTACTTTCGGTAGTTGTAGTAGTAATACTGCCAGTATAAAATTGTGTTGTTGTTACTGTTGGATTAACAGGATAGAAAACTTCAACTGTATCAATTCCTTCGGGTTCAGTAGTATAAGTTACACTTGTAGTATAGGAACCAGTCCAAAATTGGGTATTAGTTATAGTTGGATTTGGAGGATTGAAAACATGAACAATATCAGTAGATCCAAAACCATTTGTAACTGTTGAGGTATATTGTACACTTCCTGAGTAGAATTCTGTCGTGGTTACAGTTGGATTGACTGGATAATATACTGCAACTGAATCAGTTTCACCTGGTATATTGGACACAGTAAAAGTAGTTGTAAAAGAAAATTCCCAGAACTCTGTAGTAGTTTGTGTTGGATTGTATGGTAATTCCACAATAACTGTATCAATTGTACCCGGACCTTCAGTATAAGTATTTGATGTTGCATATGAATTGCTCCAGAATGTTGTAACAGTCAATGTTGGATTAGGAGGTAAATTAATAAATACTGTATCAGTAGCACCAGGACCAGCTGTGTTAGTGGTAGTTGCAGCAAATGAATTAGTCCAAATACTGACAACTGTGGTAGTAGGATTGTATGGATATTCAACAACAACTGAATCTGTTTCATTTGGACCATTGGTGACAGTAAGACTACGTGTAATTGAATCATGCCAGAAGGAAGTAACTGTGGTGGTTGGATTATAAGGATATTGAACAATAACTGTGTCAGTTTCATCAAAACCATTTGTAACTGTGGAAGTTGCTAATGTAGAACCAGTATAGAATGAAGTAACAGTAGTAGTAGGATTAGGTGGATATTCAACGAAAACAGTATCAGTATTACCAGGTGGATTGGTTTGTGTCAGGGTAGCTAAAATAGAACCAGATGAACTAACAGTAACGACTGGATTAAGGTAAAAAAAAGCATGGATTATATCTGTTTCTCCCGGATCATTGGTATGAGTCAGTGTACTCTCAAAAGAATTACTCCAAAATTGTAAACTTGTTATAGTTGGATTTGCTGGACATAACACTTCAACTAAATCAGTAGACCCAAATCCGTAAGTTGCAGTAGTTGTTGTAGTAAAACTTCCCGAATAAAATTTGGTGGTGGTAATTGTTGGATTAGCTGGATAGAATACTTCAACGGAATCTGTTGATCCAAAACCATGAATTTGAGTGGTTGTAGATGTAATACTTCCTGAATAAAATCTAGTTGTGGTAATTGTTGGGTTAACTGGGTAATATATTTCAACTATATCTGTTGATCCAAAATCATTGGTTTCTGTAGTTGTTGATATAATATCTCCTGAATAATACTGGCTTGTCGTAATTGTTGGATTAACTGGGAAAAAAATACCAACAGTATCTGTAGCCCCAAAATCGTTAGCTATTGTGGTTGTGGATGTGACACTACCTGAATAGAATTGAGTTGTGGTAACTGTAGGATTAACTGGGTATAAAACTTCAATCGTATCTGTTGCTCCAAAACCTCTACTTTCAGTAATTGTAGTTACAACACTTCCTGAATAAAACGTTGTAGTTGTAACTGTAGGATTGACTGGATAATATACTGCAACTGTATCAGTTTCTCCAAAACCATTACTATTTGTAGCGGTACTAGTATGAGTGCCCGAATAAAACTCTGTTGTAGTAACTGTTGGATTTGCAGGGTAGAAAATTTCAACTGTATCAGTATGTTCTGGTTCATTTGTATAGGTTACACTTATAGTATATGAAGCAGTCCAAAATTGGGTATTAGTTATAGTTGGATTTGGAGGATTGAAAACATGAACAGTATCAGTAGAGCCAAACCCATTTGTAGCTGTTGAGGTATATTGTACACTTCCTGAGTAGAATTCTGTAGTAGTTATGGTTGGATTGACTGGATAATATACTGCAACTGAATCTGTTTCTCCTGGTATATTGGACACAGTAAAAGTAGTTGTAAAAGAGAATTCCCAGAATTCTGTTGTAGTTTGTGTTGGATTATATGGTAATTCCACAATAACTGTATCAATTGTGCCCGGTCCTTCAGTATAAGTATTTGATGTTGCATATGAATTACTCCAGAATGTTGTAACAGTCAATGTTGGATTTGGAGGTAAATTAATAAATACTGTATCAGTAGCACCAGGACCAGCTGTGTTAGTGGTAGTTGCAGCAAATGAATTAGTCCAAATACTGACAACTGTGGTAGTAGGATTATATGGATATTCAACAACAACTGAATCTGTTTCATTTGGACCATTGGTGATAGTAAGACTACGTGTAACTGAATCATGCCAGAATGAAGTAACAGTTGTGGTAGGATTAGCAGGATATTGAACAATAACTGTATCAGTTTCATCAAATCCATTTGTAATTGTAGATGTAGCTAATGTAGAACCAGTATAGAATGAAGTAACAGTAGTAGTAGGATTAGGTGGATATTCAACGACAACAGTATCAGTATTACCAGGAGGATTTGTTTGTGTTAGTGTAGTGAAAACAGAACCGGATGAGCTAACAGTTACTATAGGGTTAACAAAAAAGTAAACATGAACCGTGTCAGTTTCTCCTGGAGGATTAGTACGAGTAACAGTTTCAATATATGTATTACTCCAAAATTCTGAAGTTGTTATAGTTGGATTAGAAGGATATAATACTTCAACTAAATCTGTAGATCCAAAATCATAGGTGTTTGTGGTCGTTGTAGTTTCACTTCCGGTATAAAATTTAGTAGTGGTAACTGTAGGATTAGCTGGATACAAAACTTCAACAGTATCAGTCTTTCCAAAACCTTCATTTACTGTAGTTGTAGTTATAACACTTCCTGAATAGAATGCAGTAGTAGTAACTGTTGGATTGACTGGGTAATAAACTGCAATTGTATCTGTTTCCCCAAAATCATTACTATTTGTAGTTGTACTAGTAATACTGCCAGTATAAAATTGTGTTGTAGTAACTGTTGGATTAGCAGGATAGAAAACTTCAACTGTATCAATATGTTCTGGTTCATTTGTGTAAGTTACACTTGTAGTATACGAATCAGTCCAAAATTTGCTAGTAGTAGTAGTAGGGTTAGGAGGATTGAAAACATGAACAGTATCAGTAGATCCAAAACCATTTGTTGCTGTGGATGTTGATTTAACACTTCCCGAGTAGAATTCTGTCGTAGTTACAGTTGGATTGACTGGATAATATACTGCAACTGAATCGGTTTCTCCTGGTATGTTGGATATAGTAAAAGTAGTTGTAAAGGAGAATTCCCAGAATTCTGTTGTAGTTTGAGTTGGATTATATGGTAATTCCACAATAACTGTATCAATTGTGCCTGGTCCTTCAGTATAAGTATTTGATGTTGCATATGAATTACTCCAGAATGTTGTAACAGTTAATGTTGGATTAGGAGGTAAATTAATAAATACTGTATCAGTTTGTCCTGCACCTTCAGTAATAGTAGTTGTTTCTGCAAATGAATTACTCCAAATATTGATAACCGTAGTAGTTGGATTATATGGATATTCAACAATAACGGAATCTATTTCATTTGGACCATTGGTTACAGTAAGACTACGTGTAATTGAATCATGCCAGAATGAAGTCACAGTAGTAGTTGGATTATGAGGATATTGAACAATAACTGTGTCAGTTTCATCAAATCCGTTTGATACTGTGGAAGTAGCTAATATAGAACCAGTATAAAATGAAGTAACAGTAGTGGTAGGATTAGGTGGATATTCAATAACAACAGTATCAAGATCACCAGGTGGATTGGTTTGTGTATGGGTAGTGAAAACTGAACCAGATGAGCTAACAGTTACGACTGGATTATAAAAGTAATAAGCATAGACTACATCCGTTTCTCCTGGATTTTTGGTTTGAGTCAGTCGACTTATATAATTTCTATCCCAAAATAATGAAAATGTTATAGTTGGATTAGATGGATATAATACTTTTACTAAATCTGTAGATCCAAAATCATTAGTTTCTGTAGTTGTTGTAATTTCACTTCCTGTATAAAATTCATTACTAGTAACTGTTGGATTGACTGGGTAGAAAACTTCAACTGTATCAGTTTTTCCAAAACCTTCATTTATAGTAGTTGTAGTTATATCAGTTCCTGAATAAAACGCAGTAGTAGTAACTGTTGGATTTACTGGATAATAGACTGCAACTGTATCTGTTTCTCCAAAACCATTACTTTCAGTGGTTGTACTAGTAATACTGTCACTATAAAATTGTGTTGTAGTAACTGTTGGATTAGCAGGGTAGAAAACTTCAACTGTATCAGTATGTTCTGGTTCATTAGTATAAGTTACACTTATAGTATATGAAGCAGTCCAAAATTGGGTATTAGTTATAGTTGGATTTGGAGGATTGAAAACATGAACAATATCAGTAGATCCAAAACCATTTGTAACTGTTGAGGTATATTGTACACTTCCTGAGTAGAATTCTGTCGTGGTTACAGTTGGATTGACTGGATAATATACTGCAACTGAATCAGTTTCACCTGGTATATTGGACACAGTAAAAGTAGTTGTAAAAGAAAATTCCCAGAACTCTGTAGTAGTTTGTGTTGGATTGTATGGTAATTCCACAATAACTGTATCAATTGTACCCGGACCTTCAGTATAAGTGTTTGATGTTGCATATGAATTACTCCAGAATGTTGTAACAGTCAATGTTGGATTAGGAGGTAAATTAATAAATACTGTATCAGTAGCACCAGGACCAGCTGTGTTAGTGGTAGTTGCAGCAAATGAATTAGTCCAAATACTGACAACTGTGGTAGTAGGATTGTATGGATATTCAATAACAACTGAATCTGTTTCATTTGGACCGTTGGTTACTGTAAGACTACGTGTAATTGAATCATGCCAGAATGTAGTAACTGTGGTGGTTGGATTAGCTGGATATTGTACTATAACCGTATCAGTTTGATCAAAGCCATTAGTGATTGTAGATGTAGTTAATGTTGATCCTGTATAAAATGAAGTAACAGTAGTGGTAGGGTTATGTGGATATTCAACAATAAGTAAATCAGTATTACCTGGATTTTGAGATTGAGTTAATGTATTTAAGGTTGAACCAGTGTAGAAAGAAGTAACTGTGCTAGTTGGATTTGGTGGATATTGAATAATTAATGAGTCCGTGTTACCTGGTAAATTTGTTATTGTTGTTGTAGTTAATTTTGATCCTGCATAGAAAGTCGTAAATGTTGCAGTAGGGTTGCGAGGGTATTGAACTATAACTGAATCGGTACCACCAACAAGACTATTTTTTGAAGTCAATGTAGTAGTATAGGAACTCGACCAAAATGATGATATTGTTGTTGTTGGATTAGGAGGTACTTGAACTATAACAGTATCTGTTTGACCAGCCGAATTTTTTTGAGTTGTAGTAGAAGTGATTGAATCATACCATGTTGTAGTAATAGTTCTAGTTGGATTTGATGGATATGCAATAAAAACAGTATCTGTTGCACCTGTAGGATTTCTAACAGTCGATGTTGCTAAAATAGTACCAGTCCAAAAAGTTGTAGCAGTTGTAGTAGTACGATAAGGTGTATTAACTATAACAGTTGCTGTACCACCGATTGTGTCTGTAATTGTTTGATATGATGTGGCAGTACCGACATGTGAAGTAGTTAATGTTGTTGTTGGAATTGGTTCAAGAATTTCAATAATTTTGGTTTTATCAGTGGATGCAAATGGATGAGTTGTAACTGTTGTTTGAGAACCTGTATATGTTCGTGTAGTTAAAATAACTACATAACCACTTGAACCAGCTTGTGATGAAACATAAGGTGACCATTTCGCAGTAAGATCATTAGTAGTAGTAGCAGTTGAACCAACACAAATATAATTATTTTTCACATCAGTTATTAATTGTCCCCCATCTGGCATAGAAAGCAATGTGTCAAAATATGGTCTCCATCCAGCTGGAACATTATAATACTTAATACTAAATGATTTAGGACTACAAGTTATTGTATAATTAAAAGTTTCTGCATTAGTTGGAAGAGCAAATGCATTTAATTTATTGGTTATACTAGCATGTACAGTAGAACAATCAAGTGCACCTTGACCTTGTGATATATCCAAAGCTAAAGTACCACTGGTATAACCTTTATCACACCTACCAGCCAAAAAATAATATTGTTGTTTATTAATTGAAGGAAGAATACGAGATTGTTGGTAGTAAGGATCACTCTTATTACTTGGGGTATTTAAAGTAGCAAAATTTGCAGTTTGAGTAAGCACAGTGTCACCATCATAAAAAGTAATAGTGTTTAGACCTGTAGTAAAACAAGTTGCACCTTTTAAATCAACTGGAAGTGAAGACCCACCCACATTAAAAGTCAACGGAATAGTTACTTTACCATAAGCATTCAAGGATGATTTTAAATTATTTGAAACAGTACATTGCATAGTTGAATAAGTAACAACTATTTCACCGGGATTAAATTCACAAGTAGCATAAGAAACACCGTTAGCAACCAAATCAATACTTGTTTGAGCAGTCATATACTTGAAAACACAAGGCATTGTTAATGTAAATGTATCTCCTGGACTATGTTTAGCACCTTCTAAAGCCCAGGAAAAATCAGCCAACCAAGTGGGCATATTAGGTGCATTAATCTTAGCCCCATAAGTATCATTCCATTTCAATGAATTAAAAGTAGTAAAAATACCACTAATTTGCTTAGCAGTAGACACTGCTATGAAAAAATATAGTAATATAAATAAATTCATAATTGTTGTTAGTAGTAAAAACTAAAAAAAAAAACTAATATACTAAAAGGAAATTTGATAAAGTATATAAATCCTCATTAGAGTTTTTGAACATCGAGATTGTTAACGTCTTCTCTTCTCATCTTATGTTCAATGAGATGAAGTATATAAAAAAAGAAAAGACAAACTACAATCCCTCTTTTTTCATTTTGCAATTATGGTATTGGAGTATGCATCAAATGCTAAATTGATCTTTAATGGAACCTAAATGAGCAGTTATTCTATTATTATTTTTTTTAAAGGGTTGCAATTTTATTAATTACACAAAATTAAAGTAGTTATTCTAGTAAATTTTATAACATATATATATATATATATAACTTTTATTACCACCAATAATTTATAGTCACTGTTAAAAATAGAAATGCGCCTAAATTTAAAGAAAAGGGATGTTACATTGAACAAGGGAGGATGTAATTATAATTGTAATCTCATCCATCTTAATGAACTAGAAAATATTTCATTAATAATTGGCATAATTTTCTATGAAACAATATAAAATAAAAATATGATAAAAATAACATTACATTTGGTTAACTTATTCAAGTGTTTGGAAAAAATCAATTTGTATAGTAGATTTTTGCTGCATTGTGCTGCCTTTTAGAATTCGTATTTCTGTTGAACAAGATTATTTCGGCGATGTGCAGTACTTCTAACCCTCTACAACATATATATATGCAAAATTTATTTCTCTAACCAAAAAAAAAACCCTACCAAGAATTCCAGAGACCAAATAAGAAAATTTTATTCGACTAAATCGGTAGAAAGAACAATTATTTAGTTTTGATTTTAGTTCGGTTAAAAATAATTTTTATTAACAAGTTTAAAGCTCGCCTTACCGTTCAAAGTTAAAGAATAATTGAAGTGTTCATAGTAATATTAGTTGAAAACTTGGATAGATAGAATCATTTATTTAACTTAAATATTTAAATGGAGTCAAAACAAAGATATAGCCTATTTATAAAGCCAATTTGTTTTAAAAAACAATTTTAAAAAATTTGGTTGTTTCGGCTATATTAAGATTAGGTGGAAGCTAAGTTAATAATTCAAAACTAAAATATTCAAAAATAATATTTTTAAAACTTTTCAAAACCTTCTTTTATAATTTTTATTTTTTAATTAATCCTAGAGATGCAAAAAAAAATTTATGTTTTCTTTCTTCCGTCGTAAACGCATAAAATTATTATTTATAAAATATTTTATAAATTTGATGAACTTCATTCAATTGAGTTCAATTTTGATAATTGATGATATGTTTAAGTCAATTTACTTTGTGAATCCCCAACTTTCCCCATTTTTTTAGTAAAAAAAATGAAGAAGTTTAATAAATGTAACTTGACCGAAAGTAAAAATGCAACTTTTCAAATTTTCTTAGCTCCTAAACAGAATCCACACTAAACTAAACTATATAATTAAACTTTTATTATTTTTTGTGAAAACCGATTAATGACTTTAAATTTTTATAAATTGTATTCAATTTTTTGATATAATCGAATGAAATTCTGATATTATATACTCTGAATTGAACATGAACCAAGGATTGACATTATAATTCAATAATTCGTTGATGTAATTCAAACTTCTTAATTGATATGAAAAAAGTTTTCCAAAAAATCCAACCAAATCTCGCAGATATTAACAGAAATGTAACATTGCTAATTCAAAAAGTGTACTAATATGGCTTGCGATTGGCCACAATAGGCATCCAGCAATTCACTGTAATTATTTAGTTTCATCATACTCTCTAATAAATGTGGATGTTTTGCAGAAACAGAATTTTATTTGTAAAATCAATTAAATGAAGAATCATAAAATCCGAAGTACAAGAATAATTTAGAAAGTAATCAATTAGAGTATGAAGTCAGAGACTAAAGATAAATTTATATTACTTAAGATACTAATTGTTGAGAAGGGCATGATAGATACACAAAATAACTACTTATATATTATGTAATAACAAAGTAATTAGAGTATGAAAAAATATTTATATATATCACCTATTAAACCAGAATGAAATGAAAATGGTTAAAACAAAAATAAAACATAAAAATAGAGACAATTAATTATTATTATTATTATATATATTCAATTAAAAAAGGTATCAATTCAATCAATGAATTTTATATTATCTATTTTTTTGATTTTTCCAAGAAAAATTTATAAGGTAATTTGGAAACTTCATCTAAAGATTTTTCAGGATTAAAATCTTGATCATTTTGTTTATCAAATGAATAACTATCTTGTAAAGAACTAGAAGATTTAGAAGAATCTTCATTAAGTTTAGTATTTTCTAAAGTTTCAATATTTTTAGTTAAATCAGAATCAATTTTATTAGATTCTTTAATTATTGTTGATTCATGATGATATTCATTAAATACACGAGTTGGTTGAGGTGGATTTACATCATATTGTTCCCATGGGAAAATACTTGGAACTTTATCACTAATTTCTTCTTTATCTTTTGAATTTGAAATATTTTTATCTGAATCCCAAACATTTTCAATTTTTTTAAATTTTAAATTAATTCCTTCACCTTTAATATTTAATAATTTATATTTTATCTTTTGATCATGATTAAAAAATTTATTAAAATCATTCCACCAAAATTGATGAAAATTTGCTAAATCACTTGATAATATATTATCATAATCCCAAGGTTTTAAATTTCCAATATAATGTAAGATTTTAATATCATTAAAAAATCGATTAAAAGCTGGTAAATATTGATAATCATTACGATAATTTGGTGTAACGTTAAATAAATAAGGTAATTTAACCCATTTTTTAATAAAGAATTCATTTAATAAACCTTGATCAGCACCATCAAAAGTTGGATTTTCTTCAGTTGTTGAAAAACTAATTAAATCATTAAAAGTTTTTTCACTTGGTTTTAATTTAAATACACCAGAATTAAAAATATCTGGCCAACCAGAATCTGGTGATGCACCAATTTGATCAATTTCTAAATCAGTTTTAAATAATTCATCAATATTTTTTAAAGGTAATACATCAGCATCAAGATAAACTAAATTATCATAATCTGTTAAATTCCATAATAATAATTTCAGATAAGTAATTGATAATTCTTCACGATTTAATTGTTTTTTTAATTTTTCTAATGGAGCAATTAATAACTGATCATCAATTGGTATAATTTCATCATATATTGATTCAATTAATTCATAATTTTCTTTTGAAATTGAAGATTTATCTAATAATATAATTAATTTATATTTTGATTCTAATTCTTTTAATTTTAAACCTAATGTTAATATACCTGGTAAATAAGATTCTCCAACTAAAAGGGTAGCATAAGCATTATTATCAACCATATTTATATATTATATTATAATTTAATTTGAAGATAGTAAATAATTTAAAGGGTATAAATAATAATATGAATTGGTAAACAAAGATAAGAAAATTAAATTAATAAGAAAAAGGGATAAAAATTAATTTATTTTGTTGTCAGTTGATGTTTGTTGTTGAGTGGTTTTTTTTGTTGTAGATAAGAAGAATAAAAAGAAGAAAAAGCAAAAAATTAGAGAGAGAAAAAAAAGGTGAAAATGAAATTTTGAAGTTTTTTTAGTAGTTTTAGATTTTTAGTTAATTTTTAGTTGGTTCTTAGTTGGTTTAGTTGGTTTAGTTGGTTTACTTGTTTTAAGTCGTTTATTTTATTTCAAATATATTTTATAATTTTATTGTGGTTTCATAATAATAAAATATTATAATAAAATATTATTGTTATTTGTTTGTTTATTGTAGATCTACTAATTTGCCTAATTTGGATTTAAAATCTCTTAACTATTAGAACAGGACGTGTATTTATTCACAATAGAAATAAAAAATACTAATATTATTACACTAAATCATATTTTTTTTATTGTCTCACTCTGGGCATAAAATTTTGGTGCCGTGGGGAAGGAATTATAATTTTTATAGGGGTAGGGATTTTTTCATAGGGGGGTTAATTATATTGATTGGTTGCGGTTATGGTTGTGGTTATGGTTATGGTTAGGATTCGTTTTAAAATTTGGTCCACCCTACCTACATTTTTTAATATCGTACGAATTTTGTTTTTCTTAATTAAATTGTTTCTTTTGCTTATATATATATACCTAAATCTATATATCTATATAACTACATAGTACATCTTTTTATAGTTTATTAATCCATTTGATCAACTTCAAATGTCCAATTACCGTTAATTGGATCATAACTTATAAATTTCATTTCTGAAATATTTTTTAAATTTTCTATATGACGTTTAACAACTTCACTTTTTGAATCTAATATTGGTAATTTATCTGCTTTATTAATTGGATAACAACCTTCTAATGTAATTTTGGCTGGTAAATTTAATCCTTCACCTGGTTTTGGTTTATTATCATCATCTGGATATACTATACATGATTTATTATTAAAGATAACTAAATTTCCTAAAATATCATCTAAATTAACTAATGATGATAAATCAACTGGTTCTAAAAATTCTATTGTACCATAATTTTTTCTACCAATTTTAAAATTTTTAATTGATTTTAATTCTGAAAGTGATTTCTTTTTTAATTCTTTTAATGATGGTGACATCCAATATCCATTTGAATCTTCAATAATATCAGATTTATCATTAATTATTTCTTTTTTAGTGGTATTATTATGATTATTATGATTATTATTATTATTAATATTACTGTTATTATTATTATTGATTTCTGAATCATTTGATGAATTTATCGCCATTGTTATTTGCTTATTTGGACTATATTGATTTAATTCAATTGATTTATCCAACACTAATTTCTTAAAATTTTCTTTTGGTTTAAAAATATCTGATGATATAATTGCCAGATCTGTTGAGGTTGAAAATAAACTATCAGATTTCTTTTTAAATAATTCATCTTGTTTTGTTTCAATTGATTTTTTAGCAATTGGTAATGATGATACTCTAAACAATGGAGTAATCTTTTGTGATGCACTACCTAATGTAACTGATTTTTTAACTGGTGAAGCTGATTTAAGTATAGTTGCTTGTGGTGTATATACATTATTTTGTGAAGCTCCAGTAATTGATTGAAACAATGGATTATTACCATATGGATTTTGTGAATTAATATTAGCTAATGATTGTTGTGGTTGTAGTGACTGTTGTTGTTGAATTTGTGGTTGTTGTTGTTGCAATGTTTGTTGTTGTGGTTGTTGTAATTGTGATTGTTGACCACCAAATAATCCACCTCCAATTGTACTTGTTGCAGGTTTATTTAATGTAGATCCACCACCAAATAATCCACCACCAGCTGTAGTACCTGTATTTGTAGAATTTTGACCAAATAATCCGCCACTTGTTGCTGTTGCTGGTTTATTACCAAATAATCCACCACCAGCGGCTCCTGTTGATGCTTGATTATTACCTCCAAATAATCCACCAGTAGTGGCACCAGTAGTTGAACTTTGACCACCAAATAATCCACCTGTAGCAGGGGCTGCTGGTTTGCTACCAAATAATCCACCAGTTTGTTGTTGTTGTGGTTGTTGTTGTTGACCACCAAATAAGCCACCAGTTTGAGGTTGTTGTTGTTGTTGTTGACCACCAAATAAACCACCAGTAGTTTGTCCTGCTGGTTTACTACCAAATAATCCACCACCAGTAGTTGTTGATGCTTGAGTATTACCTCCAAATAACCCACCACCAGTAGTACCAGTATTAGTATTTTGACTACCAAACATGGTTGTACCAGCAGGCTTTGCTCCAAATAATCCACCTTGTTGTTGTTGAGGTTGTTGACCACCAAATAATCCTCCAGTTTGTTGTGGTTGTTGTTGCTGTTGACCACCAAATAAACCACCAGATGTAGTTGAAGCACCAAATCCAGTACTTGGTTTTCCAAATGCATTAGTTGTGTTTGATTGTCCAAACATATTATTATTATTATTATTAGATTGTCCAAAAGTATTTGAAGATCCAAATCCACTTCCGGAACTTTGACCAAAAGTATTAGTATTACCAGTAGATCCACCAAATAAACCACCTGTTTGTTGTTGTTGTTGATTTTGTTGATTTTGTTGACCAAAAGGTGAACCAAAAGCATTAGTTGTACCACCACCACCAAACGGTGAATTTGTTTGTTGTTGTTGTTGAGGTTGTTGTTGACCAAAACCAGTATTTTGACCAAAAGTACTAGTATTACTTGATCCAAAAGCTCCAGTGTTACCACCAAAACCACTAGTACCTGTACCAAAACTAGTAGCAGGTTTATTACTTCCAAAAAGATTTGATCCTCCAGTGGATCCAAATGCCCCACCAGTATTAGATCCAAATGCATTGGTATTTGATGAACCAAATGGTGATGAATTTTGTTGTTGGTTTGATCCAAATGTGGAAGTTGTTGGCTGAGTTGATCCAAATGGGGATGAATTAGTAGGTCTATTAAATGCAGATCCAAACCCACTACTTTGTTGTTGTTGTTGAGGTTGTTGAGATGATCCAAAAGGTGAAGTAGTTGATCCAAATGCTCCTGTTCCACTACTTTGTTGAGATCCAAATCCAAATCCTCCAGTTGCACTATTTGCTGCTCCAAATCCAGTATTTGTGGCAGTACCCGGTGTTGGGAATCTTCTATTTTGTTCATAATCTTTTAATCTTAATTCTTCAAATGAAAAATTTCTATATTCTGGCATACAACAAATATTTTGAAATACATTAGTCATATTAGCTGAATCTTTTTCAGTATATGGTGCAAAAGGTTTGACAGCAGTACCATTATTTATATTTGAATCAGCACCAGTACCTGTTGTAACACCACCAAATGTATTAGTTGAACCAGTACCAGCACCAAATGGTGACGTTGTAGTATTTTGATTAGTTGGTCCTCCAAATCCTCCAAATCCTGTTGTAGTAGCTGGTTTATTTCCAAATAATCCACCACTTCCTGTTCCAGTATTTGAATTTGTTCCAAATGCAGATGTAGTACTAGTAGGTTGACCAAATGGTGAAGCTGAAGCTTGATTATTATTTGTTGATCCAAATAATCCACCACCTGTAGTTCCTGTACCCGATGTTGTTGACCCAGCACCAGTATTTGAACCAAATGCCGAAGTTGTACCTGTATTCGATCCAAAACCACCTCCAAATGCTGATGATGTATTGGTATTTCCAAATATTCCTCCTCCACTAGTTTGATTATTGGTATTGCTTGCACCAAATGGTGATGCTGATGGATTTGTAGTATTATTAGTGGTACCTCCTCCAAAAGGAGAATTGGTATTATTTGAAGAATTATTAAATCCTCCAAATCCTGAATTGGAACTTCCAAACATTTATATTGTACAATTGATTTTTTTTGTTATTTCTTAAATGGAAGGAATGATCGATGTTATAACAAAACAGTGAAAAAAGTAAATAGATGTAGAAAATTTCTGTTGATCATATATAATTTTTTTTTTCTCTATTTCCTTTAGAATATTAGTATATACACACTACCTACTACTTTTGCTTCTTTTTCATCATTTTGGTAATATCATTACCATCAGCTTTCCTTTTCTTCTTTTCAGCATCTTTTTTATTCTTAATTGTTTTAGCTTCAAATTTCTTCAATTGCTCATCACGTTCTTTACTACCTAATTTCCAAAGTTCATCTTTTTTACTAATATATTCAGAATCATCAATTTTTTTACCTTCTAACCATTCTAATAATTTAATTTCTTCACCATAAATGGAATCATCATTACCAACAGGAGTTTCTAATACAATTGGAACATTTTTTAATTTATCATGATTGGCAATTACTCGGAAAATTTCCAACCCCAAAAATCCATAACCTAATTTTTGATGTAAATCACGATTTGCACCTAAGGGAGCTTTTGAATCATTTAAATGAATACCAGATAAATATTCTAATCCAATTAATTCATCAAAATCATTTATAAATTTATTAAATTTTTCTTCAGTTGTAATATCATATCCAGCAGCAAATGAATGACACGTGTCTATACATACACCAACTCTTGATTTATCATCAATCATATCTATAACATCTTTAATATCTTGTAAATTAGATCCAATTAAATTTCCATGACCTGCCATATTTTCAATCACTATTTTAACAAATTCAGTTTCTTTAATTGCATTATTTATATTTTTAGCTAATTTAATTAATGATTCTTTATGGTCACCATCTAAACTTGAACCTGGATGAAAATTATATAAACCAATATTTAATAATTCACAACGTTTTAAATCATCTAAAAATGATTCATAAGCTTTTAATTCTTTTTCATCATCTGGATTACCTAAATTTATAAAATATGATCCATGAGGTAAAATATCAGTTCTTGGATTATAATTATATTTTTCACATAATTCATGAAATTTCTTAATTTCTTCATCTTTTATTGGTGGGGAGACCCATTTTCTTGGAGATTTTAAAAATAATGCAAAACTATTAGCACCTATATCCATTGCATTTATAACTGCATTTGAAATACCTCCTGACATACCTACATGAGCACCAAATTTGAATTGACTATTGAGATTTCTTTCATATTTGAATGGTTTAACTTTTGGACTTCAAAAACATTAGTTAGTTAGTAAAGAATCAATGAGAATGATCAGTAAATGTTCATACATACACTTTTGGTGGCATATTTTTTAGTTTCTTGAACTTTGGTATCCAATGAAAAATGTTGATAAATAAGCAGCACTTTAAAGATGAAGCGAAAACAAGAAAAAAAAAAAAAAATCGAAACTAAAATCAAAAAAAAAAAAAAAAAAGAGCCTTATATAATATTTTTAGTTTATCAAGAGAGACCCACTATTTAAATCAGTAAACCCAAGATCATTACTAAAGCAAGGTTATATAAATGAGTGTAAATAATCTAAGATTAAGTATAATAAGGTATATTAAAGCATTTTTTATTCCAGATACCAATTTACACTCAAGACAAAAATGGATACTTGGATTAATTAATCTTGCTGCTGTAGTTATATTTTGGGTACTGTCAAGTTTTTTAATTAATGCAATAGTTGAAAATGATAGTTATAGGAAACCTTTTTTTATTACATATATTAATACCAGTTGTTTTGTACTTTATATAATACCGTATTTAAAGATTGAACATTTAACAATGAGTCAATTTTTACAACGTTTAAGACATGATTATAAAGAATTACCAAATAAAGATATTGATGAAATAGATGAATATAATTATGGTGCTGGAGATAATGGTGAAAATTTACACGTTATTGATTCAAATACTGATCTAGAGATGAATATAAATATTTATGATACAATTAAATTATCATTACAATTTATTATATTATGGTTTTCAGCTAATTTTGTTACAAATGCATCATTATCATATACTTCAGTAGCATCACAAACTATATTATCTTCAACAGCATCATTTTTTACATTAATTATTGGATATTTAGTAGCAATTGAAAAGATTAATCAAAATAAAATTTTAGGTATATTATTAAGTTTTGCAGGTGTATTAATTGTAACTAAAGCAGATACTGATGAAGATAATCCAAATAATACTAAATCTCCATTAATAATATTTTGGGGTAATATGTTGGCATTATTAGGTGCATTAATTTATGGTATTTATACTATATTATTAAAATATCGAATTTCAATACCAAATTCAAAGAAACAGAAAACTTTAAATACTCATTTATTTTTTGGATTTGTTGGATTTTTTTGTTTAATATTTTTTTGGCCAATTTTAATTATTTTACATTATTCAAATATTGAAAGATTTGAATTACCTCCATTAAAATCAACTATTACTACTATATTATTAATTAATGCAGTAATTACACTTATAAGTGATTTTTGTTGGTGTAATGCTGTTTTATTAACTAGTCCTTTGACTGTAACTGTGGGATTATCAATGAGTATTCCATTGGCAATGATTGGTGATTGGATGATTAAAGGTTTTGATGTAAATTTATTATATATATTCGGAGCAAGTATAGTAACTACAGGATTTTTAATTATTAATAAAGATGAAGAAGAAGATTTTGTTGACGAATAAATAACATAATATTTTTACATATAATTCCATACATTATATATTTACATACATATATACACATAATTTATATAAATTTATAGTTTCATACATTGATAGATTTTGAGATATACGTTTAAAACTTTAGAGCGAACAAAAAAAAAAAAATATTTATTCATCCAGCACATAACCATCCAATGATTATATTAAGTTGGTTATTTTTAATACAATTAGTCAATTGTTTTTCATATCAAGCTATAAAACTTACAGAAGTAGCATTAAATCATGAAAATTATATAATAGATATATCAAATAGTGACTTATCAATAATAGATGGACCAAGGGATTATTATTTAATATTAATATTTACATCAACAAATCCAGAACATGAATGTCAACAATGTTTTGACTTACAAAATGTTATATCACCAGTTTCAAATTCTTATTTTCAAGATTATTTAGATAGTCATATGTTACATTTTTTAAATATTGATTTAAATGATATTTCTAATAAAAAATTATTTCAAATAATTAATTTATCAACTATTCCTCATGTTTGGATAATACCACCAAATTTATCAATGGAATATGGAGATCCTTATAAAATTTTTGAAGAACCTCATATTGAATTTAAATTACCAATTACTTCTCAAAGTAAACAAATTCAAGAATTTGCACAATTTTTAAGTGATCATTTACAAAGATCTATAGTAGTTCGTGATGATCAATTTAGTGAAAAATTTATTAAAACTTTTGTAGTTACATTATCTGCAATTTTATTAATTAAAAAGAAAGGTCCTAAAATTATAACTAGTACTAGAAAGAAAACTGTTGTTGGTATATTTTCAATATTTTTTGTATTATTATTTGTATGTGGTTATCAATTTACTATGCAAAATGGTTGTCCATTTATTGCCAAAAATGAAAATCATGAAATTATAGTTATAAGTGGTGGTCAATTTTATCAATTTGGTATAGAAATTGTATTAGTTGGATTGAATTATTTAGCATTAGCAATGTCATTAATTTTATTAATTTATTTGGGAAATTATGAATTTGATAATGAATTACTTAAATCAGGTTTAATTATATTACTTACTGGTATTGTTTATCTACTTTATAGTAGTTTAACTAGTATTGTACTAAGAAAAGATCATGGTTATCCATTTGCATTTACAAAATTATTTTAAAAGCATATCAAAAAAAGGATTTATAGAGAAGAGATTAAAATTCTTGTAATATAGATATTAAAGATATATAGATTTAAATAAACTTTCAAATAAACGATTTTATAATAATTTTATTCAAAATGTATATAAAAAAAAATAAAACAAAAATATTTTTGGTGATGTTTCAATACGCGTCAACATTTCATAAACAATCATCAATGTCAAAACGAGTGTTGATTACTGATTTTTTCAGTAATCAAGATAAACAAACTAAGAAAAAGAAGGTTGAAAAAAAAGTTGAAATTAAAAAGAATGAAGTTTCAACATCATTAACAAATTCAATAAAAGACCAAGAGAAGGAAGAATTAAGAGATACAAAAAATATAGAAACTCCCATAGAAGAAGATAAAGAAGACATAATAGAACAAGATAAAGAAGATATAACAGAACAAGATAAAGAAGATTATTCTGAATTTTGTAAAAAATATAATTTCAATAAAGAAGAATGGATTAAAAGTTTATCAGATGAAGAAAAAGAATTATTAAATTTAGAAATTAATTATTTACATATAACTTGGTTAGCAGTAATATATAAAGAATTAACCAAACCATATTTTATAAATTTAAAGAAATTTTTAAAGGGTCAACAAGGTAAGACAATATTTCCACCAAAAGATAAAATTTATTCATGGTCATATTTAACACCATTACCAAAAATTAAATGTTTAATATTAGGACAAGATCCATATCATAATTTTAATCAAGCTCATGGATTAGCATTTTCAGTATTAGAACCAACTAAACCTCCACCATCATTAATTAATATTTATAAAGCTATTAAAAATGATTTCCCTGGATTTGAAATTCCAGATTTTAAACAATTATCAAAATTAGGGAAACCAGGTGGTGGAAATTTAACTAAATGGGCAGAAAGAGGAGTATTAATGTTGAATACATGTTTAACAGTTGAAGCTCATAAAGCAAATAGTCATTCAAATAAAGGTTGGGAGCAATTTACAGAACAATGTATTTTAAAATCAATTGAATATCATTTAAATCATCAAGGTTTTGTTATAATGGCATGGGGTAATCCTGCTCAAAAAAGAATTGAAAAATTTACTTCAATTATAAATAAAAATAAAGATAAATATTTAGTTTTAAAAACAGTTCATCCTTCCCCTTTATCTGCTCATAAAGGTTTTATGACCCTGGGAATATTTAAACAATGTAATGAATGGTTAATTAAACAAAATAATAATAAAATAGATTGGAATATAATAGATGAATAGAACAACAATACTAAAATATATAATTTAAAATTGTGAAAATGTTGAATTAATGTAAAAAATTAAAAATTGCAAAAATTATTTAAAAATTAAAATTATTTAAATTTGTAGGAAAAGTTGAGAAAAAGTTTTTAGCGTTTTTTTTTTTCTTTCTCTCTAATTGTAATTTAATTTTGTGATTGTTTTGATTTTTTTTTTTTTAATTTTATTTTTATTTTATTTTTTTTTTTACTTTCAAATTTTAAATTTTTTAAATTAAATTTTTTTCTTTTTTTCTTTTTCCTTTTTTTATTTTTGCCAACTTTTCAACAATTTTTTAATTTATATCAAATACCAACAATCAATCAATCAAATCATATCAAATCACTAATATATATCTTATATAATTCAAAAAGAATTCATTATTTATTATTTAGTTTATTACCAGAATTTGTTTTTAAGAAGATTTGCAACCAAATACACAGCAATTTGACGTGATAGATACTAAAAAAATATACACACTCTCTTCCCCCTCCCATTATACAACCATCAATAATGACAAATTTACGTCAACAAACAAGACTACAACAACAGCAAAAACAACAGAAAGAAAAGAAAGATCAGAAAGATCAGAAACAGCAGAAAGAAGGAACATTCAAATCAGAAACACCACAAGATAGAATAAAACGATTTTTGTTAGATGTTGATCCAAAACATGAACGATTACACGATAAAGATGATTCAACTAAACGTTTTCAACATTTATTACATTTATCATCATTATTTAGAAAATTTATTGATTTAAATGCATCTAAAGATCCAGCATTCAAAAAGAGAGTTCGTGAAATTGATAATTTAAGTAAATTTAAAGAAAAAGGAAAACCGAAAAAGAAAACTAGAAGGAGAAAAACAGAAAAAGAAGAAGATGCAGAATTATTATTAGATGAAGAACATCAAGATGATGAAGATCATCAACATACAGTATTAACTGAATCACCATCATATGTTCAAGAAGGTACTTTAAGAGAATATCAAATTCAGGGTTTAAATTGGTTAATATCATTATATGAAAATAGATTAAGTGGTATATTGGCTGATGAAATGGGTTTAGGTAAAACTTTACAAACTATATCATTTTTAGGTTATTTGAGATATATTAAAAATATTGATGGACCATTTATTGTAATAGTGCCAAAATCAACTTTAGATAACTGGAGAAGAGAATTTGCTAAATGGACCCCTGATGTTAATGTCGTCGTATTACAAGGTGATAAAGATGAAAGAAATAAAATTATTAAAGAACAATTATTAGAAGCTAAATTTGATGTTGTTATTACATCTTTTGAAATGGTTTTAAGAGAAAAATCTCAATTAAAAAAATTCAGATGGGAATATATAATAGTTGATGAAGCTCATAGAATTAAAAATGAATCAAGTTCTTTATCACAAATCATTAGATTATTTTATTCAAGAAATAGATTATTAATTACCGGTACTCCTTTACAAAATAATTTACATGAATTGTGGGCATTATTAAATTTCTTATTACCTGATGTATTTGGAGATTCAGATCAATTTGATGAAACTTTTGATGGTGGTGATAATGAACATTTATCTGAAGAAGAAAAACAAGAAAGACAAGATAATATTGTACGAGAATTACATGAATTATTAAGTCCATTTTTGCTACGTAGAGTCAAATCTGATGTTGAAAAATCTTTATTACCAAAAATTGAACAATCACTTTATTGTGGTATGACAAGTATGCAATTAGAATGGTATAAAAAATTATTAGAAAAAGATATCGATGCCGTTAATGGAGTTGTAGGTAAAAGAGAAGGTAAAACAAGATTATTAAATATTGTTATGCAATTGAGGAAATGTTGTAATCATCCATATTTATTTGATGGTGCTGAACCTGGTCCACCATTTACTACTGATGAACATTTAGTTTTTAATGGTGGTAAAATGATTGTTTTGGATAAATTATTGAAAAAATATAAAGCTGAAGGTAGTAGAGTATTAATTTTTTCTCAAATGTCTCGATTATTGGATATTTTAGAAGATTATTGTTATTTTAGAGATTATAATTATTGTAGAATTGATGGTTCTACTTCACATGAAGATAGAATAGAAGCAATTGATGAATATAATGCTCCTGATTCAGATAAATTTATATTTTTATTAACTACTAGAGCTGGTGGTTTGGGTATCAATTTAACTAGTGCAGATATTGTAATATTATATGATTCAGATTGGAATCCACAAGCTGATTTACAAGCAATGGATAGAGCTCATAGAATTGGACAAAAAAAACAAGTTCGAGTTTTCCGATTAGTTACTGAAGGAGCAATTGAAGAAAAGGTTTTAGAAAGGGCAACACAAAAATTAAAATTAGATCAATTAGTTATACAACAAGGTAGACAAACTAATTCTAATTCTAATGTTGGAAATTCAAAAGATGATTTAATTGGTATGATTCAACATGGCGCAAGAAATGTATTTGAAAATGGTAGTCAAAGTACTTCAATATTAGATGATGATATTGATGCTATTTTAAAAAGAGGTTCAGAGAAAACTGCTGAATTAAATAATAAATTTAATAAATTAGGTTTAGATGATTTACAAAATTTTACATCAGATTCTTCTGCATATAATTGGCAAGGACAAGATTTTAAGAAGAGTAATGGTAATGGTTTAGGTTTTAGTTGGATCAATCCTTCTAAAAGAGTTCGTAAAGAACAAACTTATTCAGTCGATAATTATTATAAAGATGTATTAAAAGCTCAACAACCAACAAGAGAAACTAAAGAAAAACCAACTAAAACAGTAGTTGTTAGACCTAAAGCACCAAGAGCATATAATATACAAGATCATCAATTTTTCCCTAAAGGATTAAAAGAGTTATTAGATAGAGAACAATTAACATATAAAAAAGAAATTAAATTTCAATATGCGTTAGATGATTTTGGAGATTCAGATGAAGAATTTTTACTTGAAGAAGATAAAGATGAATTAACAAGAGAACAAAAACGTAATTTAGAACAAGAAAAAATTGATGAATGTATCCCATTAACTGAAGAAGAAATTGAATTGAAAAATAAATTATTAGATGAAAGTTTTGCTAATTGGTCACGTAGAGATTTTACTAATTTTATTCATGCAACTGCTAAATATGGTAGAGATTCATATGATAAAATATCTAAAAATTTAGGTAATAAATCAAAAGAAGATGTTGAAAGATATTCTAAAAATTTTTGGCAAAATTATAGTAAGATAGAAGGTTATGAAAAATATTTATCACAAATTGAAACTATGGAAAAAAAGAAAGATAAATTATTAAATCAACAAAAATTATTAGCTCAAAAATTAGAAAATTTAAATGATCCATTAGAAGAATTAAAAATTCAATATCCACCAAATAATTCAAAACGAGTTTATTCAAAAATTGAAGATAAATTTTTATTAAATTGTGTTCATAAATATGGTTTATCAACTGAATTTTTATATGAAAAAATTAAACAAGATATTTCACAAAGTGATTTATTTAAATTTGATTGGTATATTCAATCAAGAACTCCTCAAGAAATTGGAAGACGTATTTCAACTTTATTATTAGCTATAACGAGAGAAATTGATGGACCATTGCATAAAAAAAGAAGACAAATGAATAGTAATAATAGTTCTAGACGAGGTTCAGTAGAACCATCACTTGCTAATGAAGATAAACGAATAAATGAGGATGAATCAGATAAAAAAAATTAATTTAATACATATAGATACAATTATATAATATATATATAACAAAAATATTTTATTTATTTTACTCTATGAATAATTTTTTACTTTCATTTTCCTTCATATTCATCAGTTAAAGGAGTTAATATATCTTCAACTGGTGTATTTGATTTTGATTTTGATTTTGACCTCGATTTTGACCTTGATTTATCTGAAGGATCCAATGTTTCTTCTCTACCTAAATATTCTGGTCTAATAGTTTCTTCAACTGTTGAAATATAAAAAGGAACTTTATTAGCAGTCCAACTAACTGACATAATATCACTCATTTCATGTTTTTCAACACTAAAATAATCAAATACAGTATCGAAAGTAGCTTTATATCTAGGACTAATGAAATTTCTTAAACTAACAATTTTAGTACCTGGTTTCAAACCATATAATAATTTCCCAACAGCATTATTTAATTCACCATCAAATAAATAATTATTTATAATTAATACATTACAATTTAAACAATCTTGCCTAACTTTATCATTGTCAACAAAACTTTTATGTAATTCAAAATTTAAATTCAATTTCTTAATACCAAATACACTTAAATGTTTTTGAATTAAACCTTCTTGTAAAGTAGTCAAATAAGATGCATGATCCATTAATTCACAACCTCCACTCATTAAAGTACCAAATTCTAAAGCTGCTTGAAATGTAGTATTTCCAACACCAGAACCTAAATCATAAAAAGTATTAGTTGGTAACAAGTTGACCTTTTCTAACACTTCTGATGTAAATGATGGTAATAATTCTCCATAAACTTGAGCAGTAAATGCTTTATAAGATCGTAATTTTCTTGAATCAGTCGAAACAATTCTAGAATATACACGTAATAATATTTGTTGAATTGCAAATCTTGAAATATCAGTTTTTGTTTGAAGACGTTTAAAAAAATCTTCATTATAATTATCCGGTTTTGATGGTGGTTGTACAATCTCTTCTTTAATTTCGAAGTCAATTGTTGGACACTCTTCCTTATTTTGTAATTCTGTTTCCTCAATTCCTTCTTTTTTAGGTTCAATTTTTTCATAGACAGGACTAATTGATTCAAATCCAATCTCTTCATAAAATATATCCAATTTCAAATCTTCAATTTTTGGTATTTTAATTTCTTGTGCACATAAAAACAGTCTACTTGTTGAATTAATATCTATATTTAGTTCAGAAATTTTTTCAACTTCTTCAATATTTGGGGAAAGTTTCAACATTAGTAAATTCCATTTATCAATAATATATAAAAATTCACCAAAATCATTATTTTCAACTGCAGCTTCTAATTTTTGACAATAATCTTCAGCTATTATATTTTTAATTAATAAAGAATGTGAAAAATATAAACAAAAATGAATCATGAATATTTTTGAAATTTCATAAATTGGATCCAATTCATTTGATTTCGGTTCCGCTAATAAAAACAGTTCGCAGTGTTGAGGATATAATAAAAATCGAACTTTGATATTATTTTCTTGATTGATTTCTTCAGATAATGGATCTAATAATGTTGGAAATGAAATTGGTAAATCCTTGTATAATTTTTTATGGGTTGAAACCACTTCAAATGCTAAATTATCATCATATAATATGACATCATTTTTCAGAGTCATGAATTTTTTCCCTTTCGTTAATTCAATTGAACCATAAGAATCTTCTTCATCATCTTCCATCACATCATCTAAGGAAGTAAAATTCAATTTTGGTAAAGTTGGTTCTTCATTATAAATTGAACCAACGTAAAATTCACGACCATTTAATTGAACCATAGTATCAGAAAAGATATCAGGTGGGTCAAATGGACTAATATACTCATCCTCATCCTCTTCCACTTCCACTTCCAGATCAGATTTATATAATGCTTTAAATTCATCAATTATATCTTCATCAGATTTTTTACTAATCTTCTTTTTGGCTCTAGTTCTTTTTTTCGCTTTATTTTTCTTTTTAGCATCAGCTCTTAATTTTTTTTTTAACTGATTTTTTTGTAATTGACGTTTAGTTCTTTTCAATTTTAAATACTTTTTCTTCTCTGAAATTTCAGGTTGATAATATTCAGCTTGAATTCTACGACGTTTTGAACCGGCTTCAATTTTTTGTCGATCACCAACTAATGTATAAAAATATTCCGAACCTTCTAATATACCATTTAACATATTTGAATGGGGTTTATGAATTTCACCATTTGCAGCTTTTCTAGCAATTTGTTCGGCTTGATCTTTTTTGTATTGCTCCCTTCTGATTTTTTGTTCTTCAATTTTTCTAACTTTTGCTTCATAAAAATGTTTTATCTTTGCTTCTTTTGCTGCAACTTCTTCGGCTGATAATTTAATTTCATTTGATCCTTCTTCAATATTAATTTTAGTTGCATTGTTTTCAATTTCTTCTAGATCATTGATCAATTCACTTGCTCTTTTACGAGACCTAACTCTTTTCGAATCACTACCTATAAAAGCCATTCTGGCTTCGTAAGCCAATCTTTCATTGACAGATTTAAAATTGGTTCTTCTGCCAGAAATGTATTCAAATTCTTGATATTTGGAACTTATGAACGCTTTCTTTCTTATTGGAAAAGTTTCAAAACAATCTTCTACAGAAACACCATCCTTAACTAAGTTCATTAATAAATCTTTCTCACCCAATGTTAATGTATTTTCATCAAAGTTTGGACAACTCCTTATAATATTTGTAAGTTCTATAATAGAAAATTTTGATAATCTATAAGATAATGATTGTTCAGTAAGATCAAATTTAAAACAATATTCAAAATTTTCTTTTTCATTAGGTTCCAAATCAGCAATAAAATTTTTGACCTCCTCATTTGTTAACGAAGTAAGTTCTTCATCTGAATCAATTAGAAAATTGTTATTGACAGCTACTCTTGATGATTGATTTTCTATTTCTGTTAATCTTTCTTTGTCTATTTTTTTTTTTAATTCCGTTACTGTATCATGAATCAAAAACGATATTTTATTTTGTTTAATCATACGTTCAGAATAACTTTCCTTGATACCTTTTTCATCGGAAACGTTTTTTAATTGTACTTTGATAGAACTACCTGCTCTACAACATAAATTTTCAGCAATTTCGTTGAAGTCAGTATCAATATGATTACTGATATAATCTAGTTCGGCCGTGGTATATGGAAGCTTGGGTGGTATAATTCTTAACGCCGCCTCTCTTAATTCTGTAATCTTCTTTTTTGGAAATTTCTTTAATAGATTATCTTTAGTTATATCAGTATAGCACATGTTATTCAATTTTTCAATATCTTTTTTATTCCATCCCTGTTTAAGAAGCCATTTAATACCTGAATTAATTATATTAGGAAATACTTGAATCTTAGTTTCAAACAAGGGCCCATCATAATCAGGGTAATACAAACAATAGTAAAAATAAATCTTCCTAAACCATTTAACTTTTACATCTCTCGAAATTAAACTTAAAATTTTTAATGCAATTGCATCCCACAGAAACTGTAATGATTTCAGCTTTTCTAGTAAATCCGAAAATGTAATTGGTGAATCAATTAATGATTGCAATTTTGATAAATCTTTATCAGTCCAACTTATAATATCCTTGCTTTGATTGATCTGCTTTTCTTCGTCACAATTTTTATCATTGCCAGATTCAATACCGTATTTTTCTATCAGCTGTTCATACCTTTTAATGCTTTTTTTATATTTTTTCAAACTTAATTTATTTGAACTTATTGTTCTTAAAAATAATTCCTCGTGTATTTGTTTTGCATTATAGGTAAATAATACTTTTAATTCGCCACTAGTCCAAGGAACAGTAGAATAGATATAAAAAATCTTTTCAGTTATTTCATCCAATGATTTGGTTGGAATTAGTTTTAATAAATTACTTTTTGTAAGATCATGAGAAACGCACAAATATAAATTTTCAATTTCATTTGAATTCCAATTTTCTTTTAATAATTTGTCAATTGTATTTTGTAATGTTTCTAATTGACAATCATTCTGAAAAATTTGAGATGAATTTTTATGATGAAGTATTTGATAAAGTTGAATCTTGACTTGCCAATTGTGATCACCAGTTTTTTTCAAACCAAATAAAACACGCTGAGCAATAAAACCCCATGTTAAATGTTTAAAATTTTGATATAGCTGACTGAAGGTTATTGGTGTTATTCTTAATTTATTCATTTTTGCTTGATCTTGATCTGTCCAATCTACTATACAATTATCATTATCTAATTCTTCTGGATCTGGTTTAATGAAATCAGGAATTGCTATTTCTCTATATGTTTTATCATACTTAATATGTTTTAAACTATTTCTGGATCTTAAAAATAATTCATCTATTACAGATTTTGATTTATTACTTATAAGTATCTTTTCTTTTTCTGAGTATTTGGTATTGGAATTAGATAATACGGCTTTAAAGTCATTTATTGATTTATTAGGAAATTTATTAGATAATCCGGTTTTAGTTAAATCTTGATACATCATTACTACTAAATCTTGAATCTCATCGTTGTTCCAATTGTGTGATTTTAATTTTTGAATAAATTCAGTAGTTTTGCTAGCTCCTAAAATGGATTTCAGTTGATCTATTTTATCAGGATAATTTATTAATAAATCAACTTGAATTTTTTTAAGCCATTCATAATATAGTTTAGATAATTGTAAAATATTGATGGTTTGATCCACTATAAATTCCCATGAATATTTCGGTTGAAATTGATTGTATATTTCTTTAAACGTTAAATGTTTTTCTAATAATGAAGCTAATTTTAAATATTCTTCTTCATTCCATATACGAAGCATGTCAATTTCACCAGTTGAAACTTCATGATCATGTTTTGTTTGTTGTTCTTGTTTTATCGTAATTTTTTTTTCAATCTGATTATCTTTTGATTCATCTCCAGATTGATCTGATATCTCAGGAGTTTGAAGTGATTGTGAGGTAGTTGTCATTTATATTTTTCTAAACCCAAACCTTTATCTTTTTAATACAATTATTTGTTTTGAATTAATTGAATAATAAATTTTGTATAGTATAAATAAATAATTGAAAATGAAGATATAAATATTAATTGTTGTGATTTACAAGATTTCCACACATTTTTTTTGACCTTTTTTTTCTCGTAGCAAAGTTTCTGTACTGTATATAGGTGTTTCAAGAAAAAAACTGATAGATTTTACGCGTATCGAAAAGCATTACCAAACAGAACTATGATGTAAATTTCTTGCCGGTAGGAGACCCACTAGTATATATCATTAACACGTGAACCAATAGGTTTAACGAGTTCTACCTCATTACATACTTTTTCTTTATAAATGGCGTAAGGAAGATACTTTTTCTTTATAAATGGCGTAAGGAAGATTATCTAGAGTGATGTCGAATAAGCAAAAGCAAAAGCAAAAGCAAAATGTATTTTGTATTTAAAAAAAACTACACAATACCACAACGTTTATAATTTTAATTCTCAAATCACATATATAATGTCTATCTTTGCTAATGGTTAAAACAAAATCCTTTTCAACCATCTGAATGTTTTAATTGCTATAACTTACTCGCTCTTAGACCATTTAACCTAAATTTAAGATCTTTCAATATTTTAGTTTCTGGTTTCCAATGTTCAAAAATTTCATATAATTCATGAACTTCGTCAAACCCATTTTTAAATTCTCTTTTATCATCTTCATCGGTTTCATCTTTATAGATTCTATTGGGCCAATTTTTTTCTATATTAAATAATAATCCTCTTAAACACCAAGGTAATATGAATGGATTAGTACCAATTTTACCAATATTATATTCTTTAATATATATTTGATTTGAAACCGGAATGTCTGTACTATTATCAAAATCATCTTCATCAATTTTACCATCATGAGGTATAACTATATCATCAGTATCTAAAACAAATTTTATACCTAAATCATAGACTTTCCCATCATTATAGATTTTTGAATGACCACCTCCAGTTAATGGACCTGCTAATGAAGTACTTAATTCTTTTATAACGTTATTATCAAAATAACCTAAATTCAAAAGATTAGTACATATTGATATTAATTTTTCAATAAATTTTGGAGTTGATGAAGTATAATCTATATAACAAGCTCGATAAATATTTGGATGAAAAATATGGGAAGCCAATGCTGAATATAATGGAACTAATTGATCGTTTATTGAACCAACAAAACATATTTTAACGTTAGCATTAATAATTGCTTTAATACTTTCTTTGTAAACAACTGATTGTGGACTATCAAATTTCGTTAATTCAAATAATTCATTTAATGAATCATGTTCAATTGCTGAATACGCCTTCATAAAAAAAGATTTATCAACTCCATAAAATGGTCCATTATTTATACCAGCCATACCTAATATTCCAATTCGTTTATGGATTGGATCTCTCAAAATTCCCATACGTATTAATCTTGCTAATAATATAATTGATACTACACAACCTTGAGAATGTGATGCAATAAATATAAAATCAGCATTATTTAATTCTTTCTCCCATTTTTGTAAAATTTCAGTGAAAAAATGAACTCTATCAAATATTTTACCTTCTTTTTCTAATGCAATTTTTTGTATACTAACATTTGATTCATTTTCATTAATTAAATTATTTTCAATACAATAACGTATAATTGATTTTTCAGCTTCATTGGCAAATTTTAATGAAGTACCTTTTGGAGCTCCAATTAAAGGACGAATCATCTTTGTTGGAAAAAAACCATGAACACCAATAATTAAAATATTTTTGATTTTTTTCAATGGACCTGATTTATGATTGACAATTTCAGTATTTAAGGCATGGTGTATTCTTTTTTTATTACCAGAATTACTGTTAATTAATAAATTACCCATTGCATCATTTGTTATTGATATTGAATTTGGATCAGATTCATCATCTTCTAATTGAGTTGGGATTGTTGATACTGGCAATGAAGAATCTATATTATGATAATACTTATTGTAATTGGGTAAACAAGCACGTTTGTCTTCGGGCAAAAGTGCCAATGATTTCCCATATAATTTATAAGATCTTTCATACAATAAACCAAACTCCTTTTCAACATTATTAGTTTGATTTTGATTTTTATGTTGATCTGGTTGTTCTTGAGGTTCTTGTTCAGGAATTGGACCAGATGTAAACCCAAATTTACTTGATATTTGATTTAAAAATTGTCTCCAATTTTTTAAATCTGTTCTTATAGTTTGATTTCCATTACCTTGATTTGAAGTTGATGAATTATGAAATATATGACTTGTTGAAGCTTCAGGTAAACAAGTATTCCAATCAGGAACGATCAAATTTTCTCTTAAATTTTCATTTTTATGAGTATTAATTTGATTAAATTGAGCTGCTTTATCATGTGGTTTATATAATACTGCATCATCTTGTTGAATATCTTCCAGAGTTTTTTTCGATGAATTAGTAAGTTCTTGTTTTGTAGGAATTGATGGTGTTGAATTTAAAATTGTATTTGTAATATCTATTGGTGGAGATTTTTCTTTTTTAGAATCTTGTTTATTATTATTGATATCAGTATTATTGTTATTATTATTTTCAGATGAAATTGAATCATTCGTAACATTATTATTTTGCCAAAATGTCCAATTTATACCTTTTTTTCGAGTATTTTCTATATGGTCATCAACTTCATCACCATTATCATCTGGTACAATATCATCTTCATTGTTATTTTCATCTATATCTTCGGTATTATTATCAATATTTTCATCATGCTCATCGATATGTTCATTTTCATCGGATTGTTGCAGTGAAGTATTTCTTTTGGCTGACCAATTTAACCAATTACCTGAAGTCATAGATGCAAGTGAAGTAGATGAAGGTTTTTCTCTTAATTTAACCAGTTTTATTGGAGTTGATTGAGAATATTTTCGTTTAACACTAGTTGGTTTAGATATTACTGTTGTAGAAGGAGCAACTTTTGCATCTACAATCATGTCATTATCATTGTTAGGAGTGTCTTTATTAGTGTCTTTATTACTATCTTTATACTCTTCATTATTGGTAGTTGCATCCTCTATATTTGAATTTTTGGAATTCCAAAAATTTAACCATGTACCTGAGTTATATGACATTGGTAATTTCTAGGAAATGTGAATATGAATATGAAAATTATAAATTTTAAAATATTAAGTGGGGTTAATGGTAAAATCTTTGAATAAATTTATATATGTTGATCAGATTTAATGATTGATTATAAAAACTTTTCTCCCCACTAGATCTAGATCCTATAAAGTCGACTTTTTGGTATGAAATATGGAGATATATATTGGAAAAGAAAATGATATTTCAATTAATATAATAGATATATATATATAAGTTTTCCTATTTAGTACACTCTCTATTTTTTTAAATGGCAAAATAACAAACAGAAAAAAATCATGGAAAAACGAAAAAGAAAGAAAAAAAAATGAGACGTAGACAACCAAAATGGAAATGAATGTGACAATTTAAAATTACATCTTTTATCAATATACAAAACGATGTACTTCTCAACTAAATGATGTTGTCATACATAGATGTATATATATATATATATATGTCGATTCACTAAGAGCAATATCTAACAAGAACCAAATATTAATAGAAATTAAGATTTCTATATTCAGTTTCTAATGGCCCCAACCACATGTGTACATGTCCCCAACGGAAAATATAAAGAAAATATTAACTACTAACTTTCTATTTAATTTTAAACTATATATTGTTTTATTGCCTTTGTTCTATTAATTTTCTATATTGATCTAAAATATCATCATTAATACCTGATCCACCACAAACTATAACGATTATAATATCATCATCTTTTAAGTTACCAAATTTTTTTAATAATTCTTGATTTCTTAAAACTGTAGCTACTGATACTCCACAAGCAGGTTCTACTTTATAATTAAAAATATCATTTAAATCTAAAACTGCTTGAACAGCATCTAAATCATCCAATTTATCAACTATAGTTGGGTGTTCAAAATAATTTTTGAATGATTGTTCACTCATGTATGGAGATCCTAATGAATTTGATAATGTATCAATTTTGGATAAATGTATAATCTTATTTTCTGTAATTGTTTCATTGAAAGTTGGTGTTTGATTAGTTTCCATAGCTAATATTGGTACTTTTGAATTGATTTGTTTTAATCCTTCTACAATACCATTATATAATCCACCACCACCAACTGAACAAACAATTCCTTTTACTTTATCAAAATTATCCAATTGTTTTTCATCGATAATTTCTGTTATGATTTTACTATGACCTTCCCACACTATTGAATCATCAAATGGGTGACAATATACTGGATAGATAGAATCATCCAAATTTTTAATCATTTCTCTTAAATGAGCATCAGCTTCACCCCAATGTTCACCATGTATAATAACTTTTGCATCTAAAGATTCTAATTTTTCAACCACATTTTTTTTGGTAACTATTGGTACAACAACTGTACATTTAACATTATTATATTTACTTGCATAAGCAGCTGCTAAACCAGCATTACCACCAGATGATGTGAAAATTTCAATACTTGGTTTCCCTAACTCTTTTGCTTTTTGAATTGAAAGACTAACTAAATAGCCTAAACCACGTAATTTAAAACTACCTGATGGCTGTTCCAATTCATTTTTGAAAAAGATTCGACAAGGTGGTTTTGTAGGTAATTTATCAGTAACTTCAATAAATGATGTTTTAATACTTGGTAAATCAATTGAAGTCATTATTATTCTATTCGGTTTCTGCTGAAGACTGATTTGAATATATTTTTATATTGAAAAATTAAGTTCAACGTCTTTTTTTTTTTTTTCACAATCTAATATTTTATAGATAGAGATTAGGTTCATGTTGAAATAACTCCGTATACATGGACGAAGTCGTATTTCCGCGTTTCATGTGGTAGCGTGCAATTTTTTTGATTTTTTACAAAAATTTAGTGTAAATAATTCAAAGTTTTTTTTAATCAAGATCAAGAATCAACTGTAACAAATGACAAATAGAAGAAAAGATAAAAAACAAATAATATCGCCGTCTGAAAAATTTGAAACAATTCCTCAAGATATAGAAGATGAAATATTAGAAGTATATTCTGATTTATTAGGAGAATTAGAAGAAGAAGATCTATATTTAAATCAACTTCCCAAGGTATTTGAAATATTGAAAATTCCAATATGTTTTACTCAAGATATAAATGATTGTATTGATTATTATTATAATTTTATTAAAGATCGTGACATTTCAATTGATTCTCATAACTTAAAACTAAATAATACTTTGAAATTAATTAATCAATATTCAATTACATCAAATATTAAAGATATAGATCAAATCTTAGATATTATAGATATCGATAAATTAATCAAAAATGTGAATAAATTAATTAAATTTAGAAATGAATATAAACATATATATACAAGTTGGAAATTATTTATAGATAGTACTACAGGTTCTAGTTCTAATAATAAACAATTAATTGAATCATATAAATTAACATTACCTGATTTAAAAACAATAAAGACTAATTTAAATTTAGATAATGATCCAAGTACAAAGAATCCATTGAGTGACACATTTTTGATTGATATGTTAGGATGTTCTAAATACGATTCAAATGGGAATTTATTAAATTTTGAATTCAATAAACAAGGAGCAAGTGTATCAATTAAAGATTTTGCTCAAATATTAGGTAATTTAGGTGAATTAGATTAAAATTGATTATCTTTTTCAAATTAAGGGATTATTATGAATTTCAACTTTTTCAATCCAAATTTGATTTTTCCAATCACCTATTGGTTTACCAGATGGATGATCAACAGTTTTAATATTTGATTCAATCTTCTCAATAGCTTCAAATCCATCAATTATTCCACCTATTGCGGTATAATTTCCAAGTAATGAAGGTAAATGCTTCGTGGATAATAAGAAAAAAAATTGAGACCCAAGTTCATTATTATCACCATTTATTGTGAATAATGTACCTCGTTCAATCGAATGTTCCAATAATAATTCTTGTTTTAATTCACCTGTCAATGAATTCTTTTCATCTGCTAATTTAGAATCCAAACTTTTATTACTTGGTGAACCTGTTTGAAGTATAAATTCAGGTATATATCTCAATATTTTATTATTAGTGTATGTTCCTTTAGCACAATGCCTTAGGAAATTTTCAATTATTGTAACTTTATTATCATCAGGTAAATATAATTCAACTTTAATAGGTCCTGTAGTAGTATAAAACTAGTTATTGTTAGTACTTGTTCTTTCTATTAGTTTGATCATTCTCTAATATACATACAGTTAATGACATGTCTTGAACCACGAAATTTGGTACCTCTATTTTTTTTTTTTTTTTTGGTTCTTGAATTTAGTAATTTTGATTCAATACATATCGTGGTTGACTAAATGTCACAAGAATTATTTCTAAAGAAGTCATATCTACAATCTCAGATTCAAACCATAGATGGTTTAATATTGGAAATATCAGAATCCTCGATTAATTTAAATAATTTTAAACAATTCGATGAATTATTAACACATTTAGAAATCACATTTAATACATCCACAACGATAAACAATAAATATGATTATTTAGCAATACCATCAACTAATATACTACGAATATTATTTACTTTAGCTTCTAGATGCCCCAATTGCAATTGGACTGTTTCTTCAAATAATACATTGAATAAATTTGGTATAGCTGAAAATATTGAACAACTAAAATCATCAAATAATCAATATGAAGATGCATTGAAAAAAACATCATTAAATGATAGAAGTTTAAAATTAATTCAAAAATATAATCAAATAATTAAAGAATATAACAATGCTAATATGTATAAAAATTTCATGAGATTTATGAATGATTTTATAGTAGACTTACCTTCACAACAAAATGATGTACGTTTAACTAGAAAACGAACAGCAGCAATAAATATTCAACCACCATCAAAACGAAAAGATATTTTTCAAATACTTCGAGAAAGTCCCAAGAAGAAATGTGTTGAAGAAAAAGTAAAAGAAAAAAAAGAATATCAAAGTAATATAGAAATAGATGATAATGGACAAGAATGTATAATAGTAAGTGATTCAGAAGATGAACAACAAATAGTTAGAAGTTCATTAACTATAGAAGACGAAGTTCATAAATTTGAAAAATTAGAAACCAAACTTGAAGCTCCATTTCAAGATGTTCAATCAGGTATAAATAATCCATCAATATTATTTCGTGAATCAACTCCTCCTACAAAGAAAGAAACTTTTTCTGGATTCAAAATATTTGATGAACCTATTTTAAGTGTTAGATTAAATCCGAAAAATGGTGATTTTAATTTATGGAAATTAATTAATTGGTGTTTTTATAGTGGAGGTAAATTGAATGATGTTTTAAATTCAACTTATAAAAATAATCACTTAATTTATGCTACTCAATCGAAAATCATAAATGAAATATTTATATTTATCGAATTTGATTGTATAATTAAATTTCAAGAATTATTTAAGGACCAAGATCCTTATGAAAAAGTTATTTTCAAACGTCAATTATATGGTAGAAAATCTGCTTGTCAACAAATCGAATCATCAGTAGATATTTTATTAACTAAATTAATGAAACATTTAGGATACATGAAAAAACATTGGTATGATAGAATAGTTGAATATGTATTTAATGGAATAACTACAACTTCAAGTACAACATTTCCTTTAACTTGTTATGATCATGAAAAAATTTTAATAAAAAAAGATGAAAATTTAAAACAAAGAGATAGAATTAGAAAAGTTATTTATTTTAATGATATAATGGATTCAATGAAATTAAGATTCAAAATATCAAATTTAATTTTTTATTGGTCATTAATATTTGATGTTGTTACACCCGATGGAATTTTAAGAACTAATGATCATCAAGATGCTTTTAGTTTAAATCCAAAAGGGTTCATTAAGGAAATAACTGAAAAATTCATCTATATAGAATATGATTATTTAGTTGAATTTTATTATTCAATGTATCAAGAATCACCAATACCAATGAAATATCGTGAACTATTTTTAATAAATTTATCAATTGATTTATTAAAAAAATTATCAGGATCATCAAATAAATTTAAAACTTCATTATTTCCAAGAATTGAATCAGACAAAGTTGAAGAGAATTGGAGGTTGAAAAATTTTAATTTGGTATTATCTTGGATTAAAGATATGGATCTTTATTCTTTAATAACTGATGATGAATCGTTTCCTTCATTTGGGCATTTTAATCTATGTTGGAATAAATTTAATTTTTTGCTTGCATGGCTATTTACAATTGTAGCTAATGAAGTATCTGGATATGAAAAGGGTATTAATAAAGATAATTTAAAATCTATATGTCAAGAAATTGATGATAAAAGAGAATCAATTTATGTTAAATATATTAAAAAATGTTATTTAAATAGGAATTTAAAATTTAATTTAACAGGCGAAGAAATTAAAAAATATTTGAAAAAGGAAAGGAAATGGGAAAATTTTTCATCAATTATACAAACTGTATTACCTATGTAAATATATATATATGTATTGATACATTAATAATAATATGGATGAGTTGTTAAATTAAATTATATGTTTAACTTTGAAATAATGTCTTAAATATTGTATTTGCCAAACACCCAAACCAACCAATGCAGAAATAATTAAAATTGAAAACCATTTAACTCTAGAATTAGTTGATTCATTAGTATCTCTCATTCTTTCTTCTCTTGCTTTTAAATATCTTAATTCTTCAACAATTTCATCAATTAAACTTTCAGTTTTTTTCAATTCTAATTCATTTGGTTTTAATTTTTCACTAGCTTGTAAAGCATTCCAATCTCTAGCAGCAGCACCACTTTCAATTTCTAATTCAACTGATCTAACATAAGTTCTTCTAGTATTTTTTTGCCATTTATTTTCTTGTTGATTAATAAAACAAATATCAACAGCAGCATTATTATGAGATGTAAATGCAATTTTAACTTTTCCAACAATATCTTTTTTAGATCTATATTCATTACCTACCAGATCAATTACTTTAACATCTAATCTTTGTCCATCACCTCTTTGTCCATCAGTATTAATATTGACAACAACCATTTGATCTTCTTGAACAAAATCACGAATACAAACTGGATCTGGATTAGGTAATGCAGGGATTTCTAAATGTAATGCATTGATAATAGATATAATAAACAATAAGAATATACTACTATAGTACATGATGGGAATTGATATATTATGTTGTTGATTATTGAAAATTATTAAAAATTGATCTGAAATATTTTTTATTTTTTTTTTTATTGAAACTAGTGTTGTGTTGTCTTGTTACTATAAATAAAGAAAAAGAAGCAAAAGCAAAAGCAAAAAAAATATAGCGTGTTGAATAGAAAAAATTTTTTTTTTTTATTTTTATTTTTACGCGTGGAAGATCAGAATCAATTAATTATGATTCCACATCTACTTTCCTAATCAGGAAGTCTACATTTTCAATTATATTTCAAGAGAAAAAAAAAAAAAAATAGAGAGAAAAAAAAATTCATCATTATCTAACCAGTATCAACGAATCATGGCTAAATCAAGAGATGCAACAACCATGGTAAAAATGGTATCTACTGCATTAACAGGATATGAAAAATGGTTTAGAATACCTAGAAGTAATCAAAAATTGAATTTAATTTTGTATGATCCAAGAGCTAAAAGACATTGTTTGTTCACTGAAGGTAGAAAAAGAAAAATTGCTGAATTACCTCCAAAAGATTATGGTAGAACTCATAGATCAGCATAAATATAATGAAAAAAAAAAGAATAATGTTAGTTTTGTTGGTGTCTGGGTGAATAATGTACATAGTAATGAGTTTAAAATTTAATATATATTATATTTACATGAGTTTCTTATATCTATACTTTTCTAAAGTGTCTATAAATTTTTTTTTTGTTTTTAAGTCTATTTTATTATATTTTCAAATCTTTAACTGACCAAGAATCATCAGCTTTTAAAATATTATTATCACCAATAACAGTGATTGAATTTAAATCATTATTAGAATTTAATAAATATTTTTCAGTTACATTTTTCAAATCATTTAAATTTGTATTTAAGAAATTTTCTCTTCTTTCTTGTTTTAAATCTTGAGATATATTTTCAAAAAATTCAATAGAACCTTGACTTGAAATATTTATAGGAGCATCAACACTTTGGAATATTCTTAATTTAGCTTCTTGTAAATCTTGTTCATTCCAATTTGCTTTAATTCCATATGAAAAAGATTCTTCAAAACTTTGAATTGATTTAATTGGATTTGGATCTCTATAAGAATAAAAATCTAATACCCCATTTAATCCATCATAATTTAATCCACCTCCGTAAGCACCATTTGATTCTCTAATGATTGAATGTAAATGTTTAAAAGAATATAATTGAGATAAAATTTGTAATGCAGCACCTTCTTTTGATGAATAAGATGTACCTATTTTAGCTAATGATGAATAACCAACTTGAAATGGTAAATTAATTAATTCTTTACTTGAAGTAGATTTAAAAGAATCAATTAATGATGATAAATCATTAGTTGTTTTTGGTATTATTGAGGAATTTGAAATCTTTGAATCAAATTTTTCAATTAAATTTTCATTAACTTTAATAGCTTCTTTATCACCAACTAATCTATATTGGAAATTATTACCTTCTAATATATATTGTTTAATTTCTTTTAAAACAGGTAATATTTCATCTTTTAAAAATGATTTACCATTAGTTTCTAATTTATTGTTTAATTCCATAATAAATTTAACTTGACTTAAACCTCCAGTTAAATCATTAATATACTTGGTTGGAGTTAATTTAGAATTACTTATTGAGCATGCAAAGGAATGACCTCTTTCAGCAATATTATTGGCTTGATTTTGACCTAAATTCTTGATTAAAATATTTAATTTATCAATAACTTCTTCATCATCACTATCAAATTTAGTTTCAGTTAATATTTCATTCCATAATTCATAAATATATGATGCATTTGAATTTAATGCCATTCCACTTATTGAATAATTCAATTTTAAATTTTGAATATTATATGGATCAGTAGTAATTCTATAATTAAATGATATACCTCCAGTTAACATTTGTATTTTAGTTTCTAAATCAGTTATTGAAGTTTTTGTAGTACCTGCTAAATTAGTTAAACAACTATTAAATAATGGTAAATATTTATAATATTTAGTTGGTAAATATGAAATATCTTTCTTTGCATAAGAATAAATTAATCCATTAGTATCAACAATTCTTTCATGTACTAACTTATCACCATTAATTTGATGATAATTTATTGGATAAAATTCACCTTTTTTATTTATATCATCTATAGTTAAAGTTGGTAATACATCGATATTTTGATCTTGTGATTGAATTTCAGCTAATTTTAAATTTTCTTTAAATATTTCTTCCTTTTCAACATTGGTTAAATTTTTAACTTTATTTTCTAAATTTAATTGTTCTTCTTCAACTAATTCTTGAGTAAAATTTTCTTTTGGTTCCATTGTAAATTTAAATTTTTGAACATTTGAATCTAATAATTGATTAATTAAACTTTTAAAAATTGATAAACCATTATTTGAATAATCTGATTTAAATTCATTTAAAATTTTTTCAACTCTCAATGAAACTATTGGATCAATTCCATTTATCCATGAAGGAGTTATTGAACTAATTAATCCAAATCCAAATTCAGGTTTATGTTTTTTAAATCCTAATTCAATTTGATGTAATATAGCTTTAATTCTATCATCATAACTATTACTATTATCATTTTCCATATCAACCAAAACTTTATTTTTTAATATATCAATTATTTTATCATTTAATTGAGCAACTTTTTCTTTAGATAAGAAATTAAGTCCAACAGTAAAAGATAATAAAGCAGTATGAGTATCTAATCCAGTATTTGCTGAAAAATCTTCACCAAAACCACTTTCAATTAATTCTTGATAAAATGGAGAATTATGACCATCAAATAATAATGAATTTAAAATTTTCCATTTAAAAATTTCATAATTTTTTTTAGGATCTAAAGGATCACCCAAATTCCAAGTTATTGAAGAACTATATTGTTCAGAAATATCTTTACCACTCATTGTATCAACTGGTCCTGGAACAGTAACATCAAACCACTTATTTTGATTGGTTCTAAATATTGGTTGTTTAATATCATTCAAAACATCTTTTTTATCAAAAGTTTTATAATATTCATTTAATCTTTGTAAAGGACCATCCAAAGGTAAATTACCATATGTGAAAGTTTTAGCATTTGAAGGATGATAATTTTTACCATGGAAATTTAATAATTCTTGATATTTTAAATCTATAATATTTTTAGGATCACCACCGGAATTATGTAATGATGGATAAGTTGCTTCTAAGAATTTAATATAAAAATAATAAGCACTATTAGAATATTGTCCTTTCATTTCATTATAAACAACACCTTTAAAACCCAATTTACTTGATTTATCATCTATTGAATTATTTTCTAATCTCCAACCTTCTTGTAGAAAATCATTTTGATTTAATAGTGGTTCAAATACTGAACTTAAATAAACATCCAATAAATTCTCGAAATCTTTTGAATTAGTTGTTGCAAATGGGTACATTGTATAATCATGTCCAGTCATTGCATTCATAAAATTACTTAATGAACGATTAGTCATCTTAAAAAACGGATCTCTTACTGGATATTTTTTTGAACCACATAATGTTGTATGTTCTAAGATATGTGGAACCCCTGTTGAATCTGGTGGATTTGTCTTGAATGCAATCAGAAATACATTATTATTATCATTTATTGAATCTAAATGTAAATGTTGTGCACCACTTGGATGATTTAATGTTACTGCAGTTAATGAGAATTCTGGAATTGTAGTAGTTGAAGAAATTTTAAAATCATGTAGATTTTTACCTATTGGATATTTCTTAACATCAGCTATGGTTGATGCAAATCTACGTAATATTTGGGATGATCCTTTAATAAAACGTTTATTCAACATCTTTGTTATATATCACTTATGAAATGTAGTTGACCAATTTCGTGTTGCAAATTTTTTTTGGTTTTTTTCTGTTTGCTTGTTTTTACATGACAACAATATTTTTTTCCATCCAAAGAACAATTGAATTCAACCAGATACTGAAATAAATGCATGAAGAGAGTCAGTGTAAAGTCACTGGAAAATATTCATTGGGTCTATTAAATTTAAACACGGGTTACGTTTGTTAAGAATGGTTATGATATAGTTAATATAAATATAAAAAGAATTATCATGTAATATAGATACTCCCTATATATTGCAGAATCAAGATTTATATATATAAAACTAACTTTAGATTTTCTAATTTTAGATTTTCTCAGTTGATAATTGTCAAACCAATTCTTAATTGAAGTTGAAAGTAAGAAATTAAGTAAGATCTATGTAAATTTTTGAGTGTGGTTTTGTTTTATTAAAGTATTGACCTTTTTATAATTTTTTATTACAATTTTATAGAATATTTTCCATTTTTATAAACACCATAAGCACAACTAGCCCAAAATAGTAGACATATAGTTAAAGAAATTATAAAACAAATTAATTTACTAAATGAATCCAAATAGAAAAATATAAATATTTCACGTATTAAAAAAAACCAATTAATTAAATTCCAAATAATTAAATATTTATCTAATATTAAATAAATATAACTAAAATATAATAAAATCATTGAAATATTAGTTAATGAAATTATTATAGATATTGAAAGTATATAAAAACCAATTTTAATTGTATTTTGATTAATATTTAATTCATTAATTGTAAATAATATAATTATTTCAAATATATAAAATATTGATAAAATTATTAAAATTTGTTTAAATTTAAAATTATCTTTATTTGAATATTGAATAATAAGTTCTATAAATGTTGGTTTTTTTTCTTGTTGTTGTTGATTATCATCTTCTCGTAGTTGTTGTAGTTGAGGTTCTAGATCTTCTTGTATTATTGATTCAGGTTCTTGATTCATTATTAATGTAATGAAATAGTAGTTGATATTATTTTTTTTTTTGTCTACAGATTTTTAGTAATTTTGTGTCCGATTTAGATTTAGGGCTACCTCAGGGGTCCAACCAAATATCAAAAATTACTTGTAAATTATCTAATTAAATTATGAGATCAACAAAAGAAAGTTATTAGAAAAGTCAAAGTTAATAATTAAATTATAAATAAATATATTTATCAAGTTCTATATATACATTATAAACATGAAAACCATAATTTGGAAAATTATTAGTTTCAATGGAGAAACCTTCGTTTCATTAATGATGCAAAAGTATTTAAGTTTTCAATCAAAGGATATAGTGAAAGGTTTATATATTTATTATAACTAAAGCTGTAAATCAATAGTCTAATTAATAATAATACCTATTAATAAATTTTCTTTTTCCTTTATGTTAATAAAATAAATATAAAAATGATTTTATAATTAATAAATGATAAATTTAATAAAAATATTCATTTGAATCAATTGAATAAATATATATTACATATAATCATTTATTTCAATCATATATAGTTATGATATTGAAAAACATAAGGATAAAGATATCTCAATAAAAGGAGTCAAGATATCACTCAAAAAAGATGTGTAGTAAACATTTTCGTATACAAATTATTTAATATTCTCTTATTTAAAAAAAAAAAAAGATATAAAATGTGTTAAATTTTTTTTTTGGAATTGAGACTCTATTTATAGTACTCTCCACGCCTCTTTTTAAAAAAAGTTATCTATCACATATAACACATAACATCAAGTCAAAAAGAAACTTTTTGATTTAAAAGTATTTGTATATGTTTATAAAAATAAAATTAAAAGACAAAATATATAGACCTATTATGAATTTGAGTTTGAAACATATATATTTTTGAATATAACAATTATACTATATATAACTTAAAATCAAACTATTGGTAATTTTGGAACATAAGGTTCTTCTAAATATTTAATTTCTTCATCAGATAATTTAAAATTAATAGCATTTAAAATATCATCAACTCTTTCAACTGAAGATAATCCAACAATTGGATTAGTACCTTTACTAATTACCCAAGATGTTGAAACAACAGCCATACTAACATTATGTCTTTTAGAAATTTCTTCAACACGATTAATTATTTCAATATCATTATTAGTTAATTGATCTAATTTTAACATTTGAAAAGTTTTATCAGTTTTAGGTCTAATTGAATCATTTTCTTGTTTTTGTTCTTGAGGTCTTGCTAATAAACCTCTTGCTATAGGTGACCAAGGTATAATACCAATTTTTGAAAATTCATTATCTTTACAAAATGGTATCATTTCTCTTTCTTCTTCTCTATAAATTAAATTATAATAATTTTGCATACTTATAAATTTATGCCAATTTTTAGATTCTGCAATAAATTGTAATTGAGCAAAATCAATTGCTTTCATTGATGATGCTCCAATATATCTTGAATAACCTTTATCAACTATATCATTTAAAGTTTTCATAATTTCAATTTTTGGAGTTTCTTTATCTAATCTATGAATTTGTATTACATCAATATAAGTACCTAATCTTTCAATTGATTTTTCAACAGAATCAAAAATATGTTTTCTTGATAATCCTTGAGAATTATAATAATCAATAGGTGAAAATTGATCAAAATTACTTAATTTAAAATTTGGATCTTCAGTATTAATTGGGAAATAAACTTTTGTTAATATTACAATTCTATCTCTTGGTATATTAAATTTTTTAATAAATTTTCCTAATAATTCTTCAGATTTCCCATTTGAATAAACATTTGCTGTATCAAAAGTTCTTAATCCAACATCATAACATTTTTTTAAAATTTTAAAAATTTCTTCTTCATCTTCTAATACCCATTCTGCCCATTGTTTTGAACCATAACTCATACATCCAACAATTAATGGAGATATTTTTAAACCTGATGCACCTAAATTATTATATTTTAATTCAATTGACATAATTATATAATTTATTTAATTACGGAAATTAATTTGAAATTGAAAAAATTTTATAGGAATTTAGAACCCTTTTTATACTTGAAAAGAAAAACTATGAGTAATAAATGTAAGGCTGTTTAAAACTTTCGATCCCTACTTTTTTTTTGTCCTTGTTTAGCTCGGATTTACTATTTTGGTACAATCGCCGAAATCGTGTTTATTAAAGAATCGGATTTATAAATTTGGTGCAATGTTTATCAATAAAAAATAAACTTTAAATTAAATTAAATTTAGGTCAATTAAAATCATATAAATTAGTTAAATCGGTATTTCTCAATTTATTGATTGTACGAAATTCAAAATTATAATTATATAAATTGTAAAAATTCTAAAATAAAATTTTTGAATTTAAAATAAAATCGAATTTTTGTATTACAACATGCCATTTAAACTACTTATATGGGAAGAGAAATTCCAGGAGTTACCAATAAACATAGAATTAGGCCGTTTTAAGGTGGTTCATTTTTTTTAACTTTTTGAAATTTTCAAAAAATGAACGAAACGGGGTCGGGCTCTTTTCAATTTTCACCGATTTTGCTAGTTCACAAAACAAGAAACCCTGTTTCCAAATTGAAACAAGATTCAATTGCATTTGTGAACAGCCAAGTCGGTGTTTGTTTTTACTAACCAACTACCATTCAAGGTGGGGCTGGATTAATAATCCTTTTGTTGTTGATCATTTAAAGATGTAGGTCATTTAGAGACCGACCCGGACATGGAATTAAATTATATAATTTATATAATGGATCTCCCTTGTAAGTAAATAATAAACCAAACCATTATAGTTTGACCTATTTATGATATCAAAATAAACTTCAATGTAGTGATATTAATTAGGGATTAGGAATTTAATAATCTTTGAAATTGATATAAATAACCAAACATTTTGTAATTGACAACAAAATCATTCAATTTAATTAAATAATATTTAAAATGAATATGAAAATAAATATAAATTATTAAAATGATACCAATAAAAATAAATGATAATATAATGTGATTTGTTTGTGATAATTTATAACAAAAAAAGGTTGCGAAAAAGTTATATATATATATTTTTCTAATGATATGGAAAAACAAGAATAAGTAGTACAAGATTTATTAAAATTACTAGAGAATCCAAGATAAATCTTATCATATCTTATATGACATTATATCTGATCATAATAATAAGTTCATTATTAGAATATTTAAAAAGAAACAAATAAAGATTAACTCCAAATCAAGATTTTTTTTTTGGGTCACCTATATCACCACCACCAAACATAAAACATAAAACAATTATAATCCTCTGATTTTAATATATATTGCAGAGCTTTCAATATGAAAATCTTTTCTCTAATGTTTAATAGATATAACAATTACTAGAATATTGTTTGATGGTGTATTAGTATTGAAAAAAATCTCTTTATAAAATATTGGTATTATAATAGATATAAGTTATTTAAAATTTATGATGATGATTAAAATAGATATATATATATATATATATATATATATATAAATCTATTATAATTATTCAAATTATTATTATTTATAGAGTAAATGTCTAGAACTAATAGTTATCTTTAAGATAGAACATATATAATTAAAGGGTAGGTCCAAATCAAGTGGAGATCAGATTACTGTATATAGTAAAATAACCCAAGAAAAAAAACAATTTTAGAGTGTGTTGTGATAGAAATCAACATTTTAAACAATCTCACTTGATTCCTTCTTCCTTTCTTTCTCATCGAAAAAAAACTTTAAAATTTCCAAACCATCCAATAATATAATTTTCTTATCTAATCTTTATCTATAACCAATACCACCTACCACCACCACTTACAAAAAAAAAAAAAATATAATTATAATGACTGATTCAACAGATTCAACAAATGGTTTTAAAGCAGTAAGTGAAAATTTACTGGCTAATAAAATTCAAACCAATCCATATGGACCAAATCCAGCAGATTTTTTATCAAATGTTGGAAATTTTCAATTAATTGAATCAACATTAAGAGAAGGTGAACAATTTGCAAATGCTTTCTTTTCAACAGAAACTAAAATTGAAATAGCTAAAGCATTAGATGATTTTGGTGTTGATTATATTGAATTAACATCACCTGTTGCAAGTGAACAATCAAGAAAAGATTGTGAAGCTATTTGTAAATTAGGTTTAAAAGCTAAAATTTTAACTCATATTAGATGTCATATGGATGATGCTCGTGTTGCTGTTGAAACTGGTGTTGATGGTGTTGATGTTGTTATTGGTACTTCACAATTTTTAAGACAATATAGTCATGGTAAAGATATGAATTATATTGCTCAAAGTGCTATTGAAGTTATAGAATTTGTTAAATCAAAAGGTATTGAAATTAGATTTAGTTCTGAAGATTCTTTTAGAAGTGATTTAGTTGATTTATTAAATATTTATCGTACAGTTGATAAAATTGGTGTTAATAGAGTTGGGATTGCAGATACTGTTGGTTGTGCAAATCCAAGACAAGTTTATGAATTAGTTCGTACATTAAAATCAGTTGTAAATTGTGATATTGAATGTCATTTTCATAATGATACTGGTTGTGCTATAGCAAATGCTTATACAGCATTAGAAGGTGGTGCAAGATTAATTGATGTTTCTGTTTTAGGAATTGGTGAAAGAAATGGTATTACACCATTAGGTGGATTAATGGCAAGAATGATTGCTGCTGATCGTGATTATGTATTATCAAAATATAAAGTTCATAAAATTAGAGATATTGAAAATTTAGTTGCAGAAGCTGTTCAAGTTAATATTCCTTTTAATAATCCAATTACTGGATTTTGTGCTTTTACTCATAAAGCTGGTATTCATGCAAAAGCTATATTAGCAAATCCTTCAACTTATGAAATTTTAAGTCCTGCAGATTTTGGTTTAACAAGATATATTCATTTTGCTAATAGATTAACAGGTTGGAATGCAATTAAATCAAGAGTTGATCAATTAAATTTACATTTAACTGATGAACAATGTAAAGAAGTTACTAATAAAATTAAAAAATTGGGTGATGTTAGACAATTAAATATTGATGATGTTGATTCTATAATTAAAGATTTTCATGCTGATTTATCAACTCCTTTAGTTAAACCAACAACTCAAGGTATGCCAAAAGTCCCTCATGTAGTTGAAGGATTAGATGAATCTGCTGAGAAAAGACAAAAACAATAAATTAATTAATTAAAAGTCATATTTCATAGTATTATTATATAGTAAAAAAATTTGTTTGATTTTTTTTTTGAATTTTTTTTTTTGTTACCATTATTATATATATATATATTTATATTTTTATATATACCAAAATTTATATATATATATATATATATATACATATATTTAATTTATATGCTGTTCTATTCATTATATTCGTAATGTAAATTCTTAAATAATACAAACATGGAAATTATACCAAATAAAATTGAATTTATAATACATATTTTAAATGATTTAAAATTTTTACCAGATTGTATACTAGTTCCTTGTTTTTTATCAATTATATAAATAACAAATGCTGTAGCAAGATTAATTATTGAAGTTAATGTACAAATTAATTCTAATAAAGTATACATGATTTTATTATTGATATTGTTATAGTAATAATTAGTTGTAGTTTTAGGTAGTGGTTTTAGTTGTATAGTAAGATTATAAAGATATCAAGTAATGTTTTAACTCATCTATTATAAATCTAAATTAATCAATGATTTTTATATGTAATATATATATATCTAATGTAAAATATTTTGAATTATATGATTATTAATATATTGTAGTTGTTATTCATGTAAATAAAAAATAATTACATTTGGGGGTAAACAAAATATAGTTGGTTGTTGATTAAACTTTTGATAATTGAATAATAGAAAGAAAGAAAAGAAAAGACCTTCTCTAAAAAAAATTTAAATTTTTTTTTTTTCTGGTTTCTTTCTTTCTTTTCGGTTCTATTGTTTCTCTGTTTTCGTTTACTAAATTTGGTAGTAGTCCGATTTCTTTCTTCTGTTCTAATTATAAATATTTATTATTACATCGTATAGATTAAATAGATTGACAATCTTATATATATACGGATACAATGGGCGATTTTTAATAATCTATCAAATAGATAATGTAATCTACTTAAAAAACAACACTGATTATAATTTATTAATGATATTATATGTATTTATATGTAATCTATAATAATAATAATAAAATAATAATAATAATAATAAAATAATAATAATAATAATAATAAGATATAGATGACTTTTTTTTAGTTGATACTAAAAAAATCATTCATTTTATTTTTTATATAGATTCAATATTTTTTTGGCTTAAATTATATTTAGAATCTAATTATAAAAAAGCCTATTTAGATAAAGATAAAGATATATAATAGATATATAATAGAAGATGGTTTCATTTCATTTCATTTCTTTTTTAACCACGTTGTAATTATTATCTTTTTAATATAAATATAATTATTGTTTTTTTAGGCTTAATTTTAAATATTTTTATATGGTTTCACTCCACAATTTTTAAACTAAGATTCCATATGTGATTATTAAGAAAACAATAATTAGTTTAAATTGATATGTAGATTATTATTATTATTATTATATTGTATTATTATTATTATCTAGTTGTTATACTTAATAGATAAAAATAATTGTTCCAATATGAGAGTATCGTATATTTTAATTATATTTGGTTTATTTTATATTTGATTTTCTTATATAAGGACTGCATACAACATCAGATTTGAAAAATAATACTCATCTCACGGTATTAAAAAAAAAATTATTAACAAAACAATATATATATATATCAAATCAATCAATATATATATCAATCATAATCATGGCTGCACCATCAAATATAAATAATAAGAAAAAAGCCAATAGAAGAAGAAAGAAGAGAAGAACAGAAGATTTTTCATCCTCATCAGAATCATCAAGTTCATCATCATCAGATTCAGATTCAAATGATGAATTAGAAGAAAAAGAAAAAGATGATGATTTAAAAATAGAGAAACATGAAGATATAAATATTGATGATATAGATATAGATTCAGATTCAGAAAATAAAGATAATAGTAAAATAAATAATAAAATTCCTGAAAATTTAACAATTGAACAAGAAAGAAATTTAAATAAAATACCATTTACAACTACATCAATATCACAAATTACAAATATAAATAATATTAAAACATTAACAAATTTAAATGAAATTTCTTCAACAATAACAACTAATTCAAAAAATTTAAATAATGAATTTTTAAAAATTATGACAAAAGAATTTAATAATGATTTAGATGAATTAAGAAAAAAACCAGATTTTAATGAAAATTCATTAGTTATATTAGCTAAAACTTTACAACTGGGTAGTAATATGTTTGATATAGATGTATTAAATGGATTAATTCAAGAAGAAGAAGAAGGAGGAATATAAGTTAGAATTGGTTTGGTTGTTAAGTTGAATTTAAGTTTTAATTAAAAATGAAGTTTAAATAAAGAAATGATTGCAAAAAAAAATTAAACGAGTAGGTTGTGTTCATTTTAATTTGTTGTTTCATATTATAATATATTTTTTAATTTTTATCAACGTGGGAAGAAATAAAGAAAGAAAAGAAAGGAGTTTATATTTTTATAAGGGGGGAACGGTTGAAAAAAAGAAAAGAGGCGAGAAAGAGACGGACCTTAACTTAACTTAACTGACCTCACCTGGATAATATGGTACAAAATTTAAATAGCCCCCCTCCCCTTAGTCTAGATGTACCAAAGCAATGAAATGTTTATATGATATATATATGATATATATAGAATATATGTTAATGGTCTAAAACTAATTATCAAATAATACATCAAAAATTAATCATATTTCCCTTAGATTTTTGGAATTTTCTTGTACTTTTTAGTCTTTCTTTTGTTAAGAGTTGCAGTTGAATTGTAGTTGATAAGTATTGTCAAATGTTTAAGATTAATCTATTTAGTATATAGTATATAGTATATATACATAATATGACGTAATAAACAACATTAATTTAATTTAATTTAATTTAATCTTAATAGTATGCTTTTTCATATGTTTTATTTGTTTAGTTGTATATTTAAATAATACTGGTTCTTTTTTTCTGTTCCATTCTTATAGATTATATAATAGTACATATAATATATAATACTACTAAAATTAGCAGTTTCCTTACTTTTACAGAAAAAAGTTCATATGTATAATAAATTATATACATATTAACATATTAACAACTTATACATAATCAACCAGCAACACTACAACCTACAAACTACAACTAACATATATTTACAATAATTATAGTAATATAGTAATCAACTTATTCTATTTCTATTACTACTATTCATATTAATTAATAGAGAAATAAGAAATTCAATTCAAATTAATTTACTCCACCTTCTCATATTACCTTACATTAAAACATCATTAAGTTTTTCACTATCCTTCTTTTCCCACGATTTCATTTCCCATATTTAAAATATTAAAACTACACACATTTTGATTATATATACTATTTTAATTTTTTTGTTTTTGTTCTTTTAATTCAATTTAATTTAATTTACTTCACTTATTCATTTAATAGATTAATAGATACATAAATGACAAATAAAGATACAGAATCAACTAGTTTACTAAATAATAATAATAATAATAATAATACAGATAATAATGTTAAGAATATAAATAATAATAAGAATCATGGATCTACATTAGATGAAGATATAAGTAATAGTGGCAACAATTCCGGAATTACCAATTCTCCATCAATTATACAACCATTATCATCATCATCAATTACAAATAATAATAATAATAATAATTCACCTCAAGATTTTGTAGTTACACCTCCAACTACAGCTACAGAACGTGATAATTTATTACAACTCCCTAATTCACGCCAACCAAATTCAAATTGTGAAGATGATGAAGAAGATGATGATGATAATTTAAGTAAAATTGTTAAATTAGCTAAAAGACCAAGTTTTATTTGGATTGGTTGTTTAGGTATAGTTGCATTAATTATATTAAATTTAACTTTTTTACCAAGAACTTCATTAGCAAGAGATTATAGAAGATGGCATAATATTCATTTAACTAAATCAGATGTTAAACGAGATTTTTTACAAATTACTGGTATTGGTAAAAGTCATAATAGTTTAACAACTGAAGAATATATTAATACTTGGTTAAAAAATTTTACAAATATAAATAATAATAAATCAAAAGTTAATCTAATATCTGATGATAATATTGATTTAACAAATTTTATAATTGATAAATTTAAAAAATTTGGTTTTAAAACTGAAAGTTTTAATTATAAAGTTAATATTTCAAAACCTGAAAAATCAACTATAAGATTATTTGATCAATCAAATAATATAATTTATGAACCAAAAATTTTTGAAGGACTGAATTTTAAAACTCCTTCATATTTTGCTAATGGTTTTAATGGAAGTATTGTAAGTGATTATATATTTGTTAATGAAGGTTTACCACAAGATTATCAATTATTAAATAAAAATAAAATTGATTTAACAAATAAAATATTTATAATTAAAAATGATTTAAATAATAAAAATATTTCAATTGGTGAAAAATTAAAATTAGCTGAAATTAATGGTGCTTCAGGTATTTTAACTTATTATAATTTTGAAAATAATAATGGTAATAATAATCAAAATCAAAAATCTTTAAATTTAGCTATATCAAGAGATTTTAATTCTTTAAATATTAAAATTCCTGCTATACCAATTAGTAAAAAAATTTTAAATCCAATACTTGATACTTTAATAAATTCAAAAAATTTTAAAAATTGGGAATATTCACCTTTTTCAAATTTAAAAAATTTTAAACTTGAATTAAATACAACTTTTACATTTATAAATGAATCAAGAAAATTAACTGATATAGTTGGTACAATTGATGGTATCATGAATGATGCTGATATTATTATTGGTGCAAGACGTGATTCATATACTAATGATAATTCATTATCAGGTCATGCAATTTTATTAGAAATTATGAGAAATTATCAAAGATTAGTTCAATTAGGTTGGAAACCTTTAAGAAATATAAAATTTATATCATGGGATGGATCAAATTTAAATCTGTTTGGTACAAAATTATTTACTAATGATACAAATGCTTTTAATATTAAAAGATCTGTATTAGCTTATATAAATATCGAAGGTGATGCAATAATGGGTAGTAAATTTAACGTTGATTCAAATCCAATGTTTAATCATATTTTGAAAAAAACATCAAAATATATTCCAATACCTAAAACAGCAACAAAATTGAAAACATTAAATAATATTGATGAATATAATGAAGAAGAAGAAGAAATTAAAAATATTAATGATGGATTTGATGATGGTGATGATGATGATGATGGTGATGATTTTACAACATTACATACATATTGGAAAAAACAAGATAATACAACTATAAATAATAATTTAGGATTACCTATAAAAAATACAGAATCAATTATATTTCAACAACATTTAGCTACACCAATAATTAATTTAAAATTTGAAAATGATAAAAAAAGAGATAGTTCATTATATATACCAAATTCAAATTATTATTCATATGATTGGTTAATTAAACAAGCAATTGATGATGATTTATTATTACATGGTACATTAATTAGATTTATTGGATTATTAGGTATAAATTTAAGTGAACATGAAGTTGTTGATTATAAAACTTTTAATTATTTTAAAAAAATTGAATATTATTTTAAAGAATTATTAAAAACAGAATCAATTAAATTAAAAAATTGGGAAAATAATTTAGTTTCAAATTATTTAATTTATAAATCATCAATATTTCAAGATTTAGATACTAATAAACCAGTTGAATTTAAACAAATTTTAAAACAATTTACAAATTTTTTAAATGAAACAGTTTATCAAGCAGAAATATTTGATGAATGGAATTCACATGTTGAAGATGGTTTAATTCAAGATTATCCATGGTATAGATATTATAAAAAATTACAACATTTTGCACAATTTAAAGTATCAAATTATAAATTATTACATTTAGAAAAAGATTTACAATTAAATGATCGTGATTATAATTATTTAAATATTAAAGAAGATGGTTCATTAATTAAAAATCATGAATATTATTATAATTCAATAATTTATGGTAATGATGAAGAAATTAAAGAATCAACAGAATTTTTTGAAAATAGATTACAAAAAAATATTTTTTATCATTTATATGAATCTATTGATAATAATGATTATGAAATGGTTGTTAAATGGTTTGTATTAATTTATGAAAAATTAAAAAATATAGAATATAAAATGACATAAAAAAAAGAGAAAAAAAAAAAAAAATTAGTAATTTTTAGTGGTATATAATATAATATATAAAATGAGAAATATATATGGGAAATAAAAGAAAAAAATATTTTTGGCAACCAAATCTAACAAATGTGATCAGTAACTAACTATCAACAACCACCCTTTAAAAAAAAAAAAACAATACACATTATTACTCTTTTTCTTTTAGTCCAACAAAATGGAAGCTACAATCAATAATCAAAATAATCAATCAGAAGGATTACATACAGCATGGTTATTATCAACAATTGGATCAAAATCAAGTGTACGAAATAAAATTTTTAAAAAAGATAATATATTATCAATACTGATACCAAAATTATGTAATGAATTATTATATCAAAAATTAGAAAATAAATCAATTAGATATTCATCAAATATTTTACATGGTATATCAATATTATATCAAACAAAAATTAATTATTTTTTAAATGATTTAAATCAAATTCAAACAAGATTAAAATCTATAAATTTAATGAATTTAAAAATTAATGAATTGAAAAAAATCAATAATAATAATAATTTAAATATTAAAATAAATAATGGTGGTAACAAGATTTTAAATGATGATCCATTATTTGATATTAATTTTGGTTTGATACCTAATTTTGAAACAGAAGAACAAGAAGAAGAACAAGAAGGAGAAGTAGTAGAATTAAATTTAAAAAAGAAGAGAAAATTAGATATTGCAAATAAAGATTTTGAAATATTTCCAAATTTTGAATCAACTCAACAACAACAACAAGACCAAAACAATCATCGAATTTCTAATATTTTTATACCTCATGATATATCTGATAGTGTTCCTGAATTAGATCAATTTTTAGATAGATCAATTGAATTAGATATTCAAAATGATGAGGATATTAATGAATCAGATCCAGTAGAAACAATAAGTGGTGGTGATAATGGTGGTGGAAATGATTTTGAATTTGATGCTGATGGAAGTATAATTGAAGGAAATAATAATAATAATAATAGAAATAGAAATAATAATGTTAATGATAATGATAATATGGATATTGATATGGATATGAATGATAATCCAATTGATTTAATTGATGATTTAGTACTTGAAGAAAATAATAATAATCAGAATGAAAATGAAATAAATAATGATCAAGAACCAAGAACTACTACGATTACTGACGATCCAAATTTTCAAATGTCAACAATAAATCAACAACAAGTAGAACAACTTGAAATTCAAAGAGTAGGTGTTAAAAATAAAAAATTAATTAATTCAAAATTATTAATTGATTCTAATTCTAAATTATCATCTATTGAATTAAATCAAAATCAAATAAATTATGAAAAAAACATGTTAGATAATCAAAATAATAATAATTCACAAATTACTCAAAATAATAATCATCATTCAATTGATGAAATTTATAATCATTTAAAAATGAATCAACCGAAAACATCATATTTAAAATATATAAATAGGATATTATTTCCAGATAATAAGAGTTCTAATGAAAATAATAATAATAATAATAATAATAATAGTATTTTATCAAATTCTATATCTATTGATATTAGAAATTTAGATATTTTACAAAGATCTCAATATATGACTACAGTAGATTCCGAAATTGGTAGAAATATTCAAAGAAAACCTCAAGAAGAAGAAATGATTATTGAAAATTTAGAAAGTATAGATAATCATATAAATGAAGATTTTGAAATTGATCAAACTAGAAATGAAGATCAAGAACAAGAAGATATATTTAATTTAGATTTAGATATGAATGAACCACCAGAATCACAAGAAGATTTTCAAATTCAAAGAAGTTCAAGTTTCGATCATGAAAATTCTTCAATTATTGATGAATCATTAACTCCAAGATTAAATAGAATTTTAAAATATATTAAAAAAAGATGTGAAAATAATTCATCAAATCAAATATTATTTCTGGAATTATGTATTAATAAAAATAATTTTCAAAATTTTGAAGAATCAAATCCAATTGATAAAAAAACTGCTATTAATACTTTTTCAAGTTTATTAACTTTAACGTCTAAAAATTTTTTAAAATTTGAAATTTTACAAGATCAAGATCAGGAAGAAAAAGAAAATATTGAATCTAATCATCAATTAATGAAAGGTTCTATGATTAATATAATTATTAATGATTAAATTATAAAATGAAATAAAATAATGTTGTGTTGTATGTGTGGTGGTGGTGGTATTCTGTGATATTATTTTGATTGGATTGATTAGAGATTTCGCAGCTAATTTAATTTTTAATTTTTAATTTTTAATTTTATATAATTTTAATTTTTTTAAATGGTACAAAGTTTGAGATTATCGGAATAATTTAATTTAGGTATGTAATGTGGCTTTAAGTTAATTTATGTTTGCAACTAGAAATTTAGCAAGAAAAGAACAAAAAAAAAAAAAAAAAAAAAAAAAAAAAAAAAAAAAAAAAAAAAAAAAAAAAAAAAAAAAAAAAAAAAAAAAAAAAAAAAAAAAAATATGTAGAAAATAAATTCAACAACTAAAAAGAAAATAGCAAAATAATATATAGTTATATTTTTTTGAAAACAAATTGAAACATATATTTATTCTTTTTTGACTTACTAATACAAAAAAATTAAAATCAAAAACATATTAAAATGCTATAAAATTAAAGAAACTAAAAGAAAAAATTTTTTAAAACTACTTTTTTTAAATTTAAGCATGAGATTCACCATCTTGATCATGTTTAGCAAATTCTTCTTGAGCAGCATCATCAATTTCACCAACATCTTCTTCATCTTCATCATATTCATGATGTAAAGATAAAGTTGGTTTAACAACAGCAGAATCTAAAGTCCAAGAAGCTAAAGCATTTTCAGCATCAATAATAATTTGTTTAGAAGCTTCATAACCATCATAAGCAGGTCTTGTTTCACCTGGAGTAACGGCAGAATCATCTAATAATTCCAATAAAGCTTTACCATAACCAGCAATTAAAGCATATTTTTCAGCCAATTCTCTTGTTGCATCAAATTGATAATTAAAAGCAGCTTTTAATTGTTCTCTTGTAATATTTGATAATTGAGCTTCAGCAACTAAAGATTCAGCTTCTGCTCTAACTAATTCTTGTTCTAAAACAGGAATTTTTGGAGAATTTGGATCTTTATATTTTAATAAAGCAATTTCATCAGTAATTTTTTGTTTTCTATCTCTTGATGGTTGAACAGAACCTTCAATATCTCTAATAGATTTTAAAGTAATTCTATATTGATCATATTTATCAATATATTGATCTTCTAATTCACCAATTTCATAAATTAAAACACCTAATTTATCAGTAACATCAGAAACATCATCATCATTACCTTCACCCCAAGCACTCAATTGTCTAGCAATATCTTTTCTTTCTCTTGAAGTAACTTCAACAGCTCTCATGAAATTTTTTTCCATTTTAACATATTGAGATAATTTTCTTGATAATTCTGGTCCAGTTGCACCAGCAGCTGCTTTTCTAATTGATGATGATAAACCACCAGAACCGAAAAATCTATTTTTAGTAGATGATGGTGGAGGTGGTGGTGATTGTAATTGAGCAGCAGTTGGTGCTTTTTGAGATCTTAATGAATAAGTTCTATGCATTTTATATATAATTAAATATCAATCAATGACTTAAATTAAATAAAAATGATTAAGCTGAAGAAAGAAAAGAAGAAGAAGAAGAAGAAAAAGAAGAAAAAAAAAAAATAAAAAAAAATAGAAAAAGCAAGTGGAAGTAAAGAAGTAGAAATAAAAAAAAAAAATTATCAACAACCAAGAAGGTGGTGGTTTGTGGTTTGTTGTTTGTGAACAATTTCAATTTCCAATTTCAATTTCAATTTAATTTTAATTTAATTTCAATTTTAATTTAATTTTAAATTCCAAATTTAAAATAAAATAAAAAAAAATAAAATAAATAAAAATAAAAACCTTAAAAAATATTTGAAGGGGGATCGCATGGCAAGTAATTCTAATTCTAATTCTGTGGTACCATGATCGAACCATCCAACCATTGAGTTGGGACGTATCCATGGGGCCCTATACCTGTTTTCTTAATTAAAAAGGGACTCTGGAAACCCAGAAAAGGGGACGCAACGCAAAACAACACACAAGAAATATAGTAAAACAACAAGTTTGAACATTGCATATAAATTTATATTTAAAATTGGATTGTTTATATTTTAACTTAAAAAAGTATATGACATTTCCTATTTAGTAAAATTCAATCTTATTATTTTATCTAACAACAACTTCTGATAAATTGCTATTTAAATTAAATTAAATTAAATTAAATTAAATTAAATTAAATTCTTATTATCATTGATTGTTATTTAGGTAACAAGAGTTGATTGTTGTTGATGTACTATGGGATAAATTAAAATATTATAATATTATTAGAGCCGCATATAAGAGTTTTACCATGGTTGATCAATAGATTAGTATATAGTATAGTATAGTATAAATGATAATGATAAATTATATTTAATGTTATTAACTTGATCTACATAGGAAACTAAGTAAATTCAATTAATATACTTAATTATTATTGGTCCAATTGGAAAGAAAGAATTTATATTGTTTTATATTTTTATTTTTTTTTCAGTTCTTCTTTATTATATGCGTAAGGTGACAAAACAAAATAAAAGAAGAAAAAAAAAAAGAAATAGAAAAAGAAAAATATAATAGAATAGAATAGAATAAATTGAAGATTCAATAGATATGATAACAAAGAATTAAAGATACTTGAAACGTTGAAAAACTTGTAGATATAATTATATATATATATAGAGAGAGAGAGAGAGATCAATTGACAAAATGAAATAGAATAGAATCAATTGGTATTATAATTGAAATAGAAGTAATCTAAAGTTGTTGATATTGATAAATATTATTTATTATCGGAGGTTTATGGATAAATTATATTTTCTATTTTCTATTTTATATATTTTTTTTTTTTTTAGTTAATATTTTTAGCTTGTGATTTATTATCTATTAATCAATTCTCTTTGGATTCTTGTTGTTATGACTTCTTTAATTAATTAATAGTTGCAGCTTACTGTAATGTAATGTGAACTTATCACTCCTCCCTATGTTCCTGTTTCTGTTTCTATTCTTGTTGTAATTTATATTTGATAGGTAACAATAATTAATTAAATTGAAAAATAAAAAAAATAAAAAAAAAAATCAAAATCAAAATCAAAATTAAAGTTAAATTAATATTACACTAAACCACTTCCGAACAACTCCAGAAAATTTATACCTTTATTTTATTCTATTTAAATTTCATTGTCTTATTTTTTTTTCTTACTTTGTCCTATCTCAAATTTTCAAGACAATCAAATTCATAAATCGACTTTAAAAAAATGTCATTGAATATTCGACATTGATTTTGATTTTATGACGTCATAATATATAATAAATAATATCATCTTTTTATTTTTATTTTTATTTTTATTTCTACAACATTATCAAAACTATATAGTTATATATATTTACAAGATCAGATCTTATTATCATCATCATCATACCTTTTGTTTTTTAACTTCATTATTATCTTCTTCAATATCATTTAATTTACGTTTAATATTCAATTTAATATTATTTAATACTCGATAATAATCATCTTCTAAACCTTGATAAGTAGTTTGTAATTTATCTTTTTTAGTTGCATCATCCATATTTAATAAACCTTCTTTATTTTTATCATATAATCTTTTTTTAATAAATAATCTAACATCTTTTTTATTAAAATTTTTTTTATTATTATTATCATTTTTTAATTTATATAATAAAATTAATTCTAATAATCTTGAAAATTGTCTTTTTTCTAATTTTAATTTAATTCTATTTTTTTCAATCCATTCTTTTGTTAAATTTTTTGGTTCAATTTCTTCAAAATTAAAATTTATATCATTTAATCTTTTTAAATCTGATCTATCTCTCATATCATCAAATCCTTCATTTGGATCTTCAACTACAATTTCTATAATATTATTATTTAAATACCAATAATTAAATAAATTTAAATAAAATTTTGGTCCAAATCCTTTATTTTGATACATTGGTAATATTATAAATTGTGAAATTTTAATACGAATTTCTTTTTCATTTAAATCAAATTTTTTAGCTCCTGGATATTTCCAATAATTATAACATGTTGTAAATCCAACTATTGATGGTTCTTCTTCATTTTGTTTCTTTTCATAAAATACATATAAATCCCATAATTCATCTTTTGTATCAATATATGATCCTGCTTCAATAAATAATAATACTAATAATTGTAATCTTTTATGTAATTCTAATCCTTCTAAACTTTTAAGATTAATTTTATATATTTCATAATTTGAATTATTATTATTATTAATTTTAAAATTTGAAATTAATTCACCAGGTATTTTATAATTTAATTTTTCATCTTTAATTGAATCAACCCATTTAATTTCATCTTTAAATATAGTTGATTTAGGTAAATATTCTAATAATTTTTTTTTTAAATCAATTATATCTTCATCATTTTGAATTTTATTACTATATTTAATATTTAAAAATGGTTTAAAAGTATAATGATCAAAACATACAAATATATCTAAATCTTTATATCCATAAATAGTTTCTGAATCTCCAAATATTGGATATGTAAATATTGGTTGAAAATTTATTGCTTTATCTTGATTTGTAATAAATAATTTTAATGCTTCATTTGATGATGATGTCCATAATTCTGGTTGTAATAATTCTGCAGATATTTGATGATGATTATTAGTAGTATTTGATTCTTCTGTCATTATTATATTGATGGATTGGGACCTCTTATCTCTAATGAAGAAAAGTATATATGGTAGTCTGGATTGTTTATTGTTTATTTTTTTTTGCTTCGAAAAAAAAAGAATCTTGAAAAAAAAAAAATTAATGTGAAACAAAAACTGAATGTGACACGCGAAAAATAAAATTATCAAAACTTTGATTAACGAGGATATCCCATACAAAATACGTCTCTTTATAAGGTATAGTTTGAGGTCCTGAAACTGAAACTTAATTATCACTTATCAGTACTAATGATTGAGTTTTTAAATATTTGTATCAATATCATTTTTTGAATAGCATATAAAAAAATATATTCTTAAAAATCTCTAATATACATTTTATTTTTTTTTATTATACAAATCTATAAATCTTTTTTTTGTTCCTTATTCTAATACTACAACTAAATCACCAGCATCTACCATATCACCATTTTTATGATAAATTTTAACAACTTTACCATCTTTTGGAGCATTTACAACCATTTCAGTTTTCATAGCTTCAACAACAATTAAAGGTTGATTTTTTTTAACTTGTTCATTAATTTCAACTAAAGATTTCCAAAATCTACCTGAATATTCAGAATAAACCATTTCTGCATCATCACTAAATTTTTCTTCTTTATTATTTAATTTTTCATCATTTTTATTTAATTCAGAATTTGAAATTTGAATTAATCTATTAAATTCTTCTAATTTTTCACCACCTTGAGATTTTTTAAATTCTTCAATTGATTTTGAATTTTCTTGAACCCATAATAAATATTTTCCATGATCAAAAATTGTATCAATTATATCAACTTTAAATTTACCTGCATTCATTTCTTCTGACATTAAATCAACTTCTTCTTCACTAACTGGATAAAATTCAATTTGATCAAATGGTGATAATAACCAAGGTTTATTAATATCTGTAGAATGTTCTCCTAATGTTAATTTATCCCAAATTGGTACGGTTCTACCAACTAATTGATAACCACCTGGTGATTCCATAGTATAAATACACATATAATTACCTCCAATACCAACTGTACCATTTGGTGTAAAAGTTCTTGATGGATTATATTTAGTACCTAAAAATCTATGTCTTGGATCTAATGGTACAGCACATGGTGCACCCAAGAAAACATCACCTAAACCTAATACTAAAAATCTTGCAGTATATAACATATCTTTAACATCATTTCTTGTTAAACCATTAATAGATGCTATAAAATCAACATTATTTGGTAACCATGGTGCTTCACTTCTAATAGTTTCTTGATATCTTGTAACTGCATCTAAAGTTTTTTTATCTTCAAAAGCCATTGGTAATTTAATAATTCTTGATTTAACTTCCCATTTATTAACAAATATAATTTCTTTTTCATATGAAACTAATGTATCTAAAGCTTCTTTTTGATTAATATCATCAGTAAATTCAACTAAAACTGATCGAACACCTGGTGATAATTCAAATATACCTTTTGGTTTAAATTCTTTAACCATTTCAACTAATTTATGAATTCTATAAGCTTTATTTAAATCTAAAATATTTTCACCATATTCAACTAAAATATATCTATCACCTGCTTGTCTATAAGTAACTTTTGGAGCATTTGATGAAACTTGAAATTGATATAAAATTGGATTTTCTGGTTGTTTTAAAGTAATTAAATCTAATGAAGGTAAATCACCTGCTAAATTTTCAATACAATTATTTTGTTGTAATTTTAATTTTTTAGCAGATTCATAAGTAATTGGTATAAATTGAATTGAATCACCTGGTTTAACTTGACCAATTTTCCATAATTCTGATTCTGTTACAACAGCTTCACAAACAAATCCACCTAATGAAGGTCCATCACAAGTTAAAATAACTGGTTCATCACCTGTAAAATTAACTGCACCCATAGAATAAACATAATCATGAGTATTTGAAGGATGTAAACCTGCTTCACCACCATCTTTTCTTGCCCATTTTGGTTTTGGACCAATTAATCTAACACCAAATCTATTTGAATTATAATGAACTTTCCAAGATGATGAAAAAAATTCTTCAACTGATTCTAATTTAAAAAAATCTGGTGAACCATGTGGACCACATGTAACACCAATTTTCCAATTTTTTGTATTATAATTTGGTATAATTGATTTATTAATTTTTGAAGGTTCTGAAATTGGTGTTGGTAATGTACAACTTGAAACTTCTGGTTGACCTAAAAATAATACATCACCTAATTTTAATACTCTACCATTATAACCACCTAAATTACCCAATGCAAAAGTAGATCTTGAACCTAAATATTCAACAACATCAATACCTCCTCTAATTGCTAAATAAGCTCTACAACCAGTTGTTAATTTACCAATTGATAATTTATCACCACTTTTAATTGTAATTGGTTCCCATTGTGAAACTTCAACATCATTAACTTCAATTTTAGATTTACCACCAGTTATTGCTACAATACATTCTTGATGAAATAAAATTTTTGGACCATTTAAAGTAATTTCAATACCTGGAGATTTTTCATCATTACCAACTATTCTATTAGCTACTCTAAAAGCATATTGATCCATACAACCTGATGGTGGAACACCAATATTCCAATAACCTCTTCTACCTGGATAATCTTGAACTGTAGTATAAGCACCAGGATTTAAAATTTCAATAGCATGAGGTTTATATTCATAAGAATCTAAAACTTTTGTAGCAACTTTAGCTTCTTCAAACATTTTTGAATTTGCAATTGATCTTAAATAATCAACATTTGTAATACATCCATAAACAACTGTTTCATCTAATGCTTGACGTAATTTTTTTAATGCATCATCTCTATCTTTTCCATGAACAATAATTTTAGCTAATGTAGGATCATATTCAGCAGATACAACAGTACCTTTATCAACCCAAGTATCAATTCTTGCCCATTCTGGAAATTTAACTTCAGTTAATTGACCTGGTGATGGCATAAATCCTTTAACTGGATTTTCTGCATATAATCTAGCTTCCATTGATGCACCTTTAACTTCAATTTTTTGATTAAAATCAGGTGGTGTATCAGCAGCAATTAATAACATCCATTCAACTAAATCTAATCCAGTAACCATTTCAGTAATTGGATGTTCAACTTGTAATCTTGCATTAACTTCCAAGAAATAAAATTCATCTCTTTGAGGATCATAAATATATTCAACAGTACCTGCACATTTATATTTCATTGATGAACCTAATGATTCAGCAGCTTGTCTCATTTTATTTCTTGTTGCTTCTGGTAAATTAGGAGCTGGAGTTTCTTCAATAATTTTTTGATTTCTACGTTGTAATGAACAATCTCTTTCACCAACAGCAATTGCATTACCTCTACCATCACCCAACATTTGAATTTCAACATGTCTTGCATTTTCAACAAATCTTTCTAAAAATACACCTGAATCTCCAAAATATGATTTACCTTGATGTTGAACAGTTTGAAATACATGTTCAATATCTTTTTCAGAATCAACTTTTTGTAAACCAATACCACCACCACCTGCAGTTGATTTAACCATAATTGGATATTCCAATTTAGCTGCAACTTCTTTTGCTTCTGCTGCATCTTTAATTAAACCTGATCCAGGAACTAATGGTACACCTGCTTTTTCAGCAATTTCTCTAGCTGAATGTTTTAAACCTAATTTTCTAATTGCTTCACCTGCTGGTCCAACAAATACAATTCCTTCTTTAGTACATTTATCTGAAAAATCAGCATTTTCTGATAAGAAACCATAACCTGGAATAATAGCTTCTGCTCCAGTATCTTTTGCTGCTTTAATAACTTTATCAATATCAATATAAGTTTGTGCAGCTGTTATACCATGTAATGGAACTGCAACATCAGCCATTAATGAATGTTGAGCATATTTATCAGGATCAGAATAAATTGCAATTGATTTAATACCTAATTTTTTTAAAGTTTTAATAATTCTAACAGCAATTTCACCTCTATTAGCAACTAAAACTGAATTAAAAGGTTTTTTAATTTTTTTATCTTGTTGAATTAAATAATCTTGATAATTTTTCCAACCTTGATAAGATGAAATATCAACAGTTCCTGGTAAATTATAACCAAATTCTTCACAAATAAATGATTTAACCCATTCACCATTTTTTAATTCAACTGATCCAATACCTAATGGTTCAGGTACAAAATTTATAAATGTACCAAATTTTTCTTTTGGTATTGAATATATTTCAATTATTATATTTGAACCATTTTTTTCAACTCTACGTAATCCAGGTTTTGCAACTGGTCCAGTTTTAGGTAATGCATATAATTTATAATTTTTTGATGTAGTTGTTGATTCAATAAATCTTGCATCAACTTTTTCTAATTGCCAATGTAATTGGAAACCTTTTAAATGTGCACCAACAACAGCTAATTTTATTTGTTCATTATTATCTATTTTTGGAATTTTTAAAGATAATTCATCTTGATGAGAAATTAATTTATCTTTTAATGAACCATAATAATGAGGAACTGTTTTATAATAAGGTTCTAAATAACGTTGAGCTAAATCTAATAATGCATAATCATTATATTTATGTGATAATAAAGTAATACCAAATGGTAAACCATCTTCTCTGAAACCTGCAGGTATGGCTAAAGCAGACATATCAGCTAAATTAACAAAATTTGTATAAGTACCTTGACATGAATTAACTTTTATTGGTTCTTTAGTAACTTGTTCAATAGTTGGATTTAATGGTGCAGTTGGTACAATAATTGCATCAACATCTTTTAATAAATTTTTAACTTTTTGTAATATAGCTTGTCTTTTATATTCAAATTTAAAACATTGAGCTGCTGAATAATTTTCTCCACCTTTAATAATTTCAAGAACTGTTGGATCTAAATCTTTTTTTGGTGGATTTGTTGCAAGAAATTCTTCAACAGCAACATATCTTTCAGTTACCCAAGGACCTTCATATAAACATCTTGCTAATTCTAATAATGGTTCAATATTTAATGAAATTAATTCACAATCAAGATTTTTTTCAAAAATTTCAACTGCTTTTTTATATAATTTTGGATTTTCAGTTTCTCCACACCATAATAAATTAGTAGGAACAACTATTCTTGGTTTTTTAGGGAATTTTAATAATGAATTAGTTGGCATTGGTCTTGAATATGGATCTTTTTCACCATCTTCTTGTGCCATAACATTAAAAGTAATTTGAGCATCATGAACATTTAATGCAAAGATTGATACACAATCTAATGATTTACAAGCAGGAACTACCCCACTACATGAAAAGATACCTTTTGTTGGTTTTAACCCTATAATATTATTCAATGCAGCTGGAACTCTACCTGAACCCGCAGTATCAGTACCTAATGCAATTGGAACAATACCTCTTGCAACAACTGATGCAGAACCGGCTGATGAACCACCACTAACATATTTTGAATTAAATGTATTTGGTGTTATACCATAAGGAGATCTAGTACCAACCAAACCAGTTGCAAATTGATCTAAATTTGTTTTACCAATAATTATTGCACCAGCTTCTCTTAATAAACGAACAGTAGTTGCATCTTCTTGAGGTTGATATGCAAATGATGGACATGCAGCAGTAGTTTCAAAACCTTTTACATCAATATTATCTTTAACAGCTATTGGTACCCCATATAATGGTAAATCTCTTTTATGTGATTTTGATTGTAAAAATTTCCATTGATGTTGTAAATTATCTAATGTAGCTAATGAAATCCAAGCAGGATCATTTTCTTTATAAGTTTTTTGAGATTTTAATAATTCTGATAATAATTTAAAAGATTCATCTGGAGTAGATTCAAAATGAAACTTTATCCAATCTTCAACATTCCAACCAATATATGACATGATGAATGAATAAATAAATAAAAAAAAAAAATTAAGTAGTAGTAGTAGTAGAAGGAAGTGTTGATTTTTAAAAAAAAAAAGAATTATAAAAAAATTATAAAAATTCAGAAATCAAAGTGGAAACTTTCAAGAATAAATAATCAATAATTAAAAATCTATTAAAGTTAATTGAAAGCGCACATGAGCGAAGATATCCAATTGATCTTTAATCATTAGATTAAATTTTTCAATTGTTTTGTATGCGATAAGAATCAAATTTCGCCCAAAATGGAAATCGCTAACAAAAAAAATATTTTTCAGAGTTTAGTTGAGAGCGAAGAGACAAAGACAAAGACAAGACAAGACAAGACAAAGATCTAAAGAATATACGGAAATATATTTTCACGCCCACTTCCACTTCCACTTCCACTCTCACTCCGTAGGATTATTACTTAAGAATATCACAAAATCGACGATAGTAATATTTAGTTATTACTATAATTATTACTTATATATTTGTAAAAAAATTGTATATATATATTTCCATTATTTTCTCGATTTTCTAAAAATTTTTTTAGGCGATTTGTAATTTCTGTGGTGTTTAGTTTGGGGCCGTTGTTAATTGGCCCGGTATTATTTTTATTTTTATAAGAATACCACTTTCTTAGTTTTACTATTCTATACACTTTTTCCATACTACAAACAGAACTACCAACATACACAAATTTAATAATAAACAATTAATATTAATTTACAAAGTATAAGTAACTTTGATATAATTTATAATTAGTACATTTAATTTATCAAATGGTTTCTCCCCACAAAACATACGTACTATTATTTATTATTCCCCAACGTCCCCTAGTTTGTTAGTTGTTCTTAATAATGCATATATATTAATATGTATATACATATATAATTGTAAACGTTTGTATATAGAATACAATATGTAATAGAATGAAAACTAAAATCTTATCAATAATCAATTTCATTGGCTAATGATTACAAGTAGATCGATAACCAATAGAAAAAAAAAATACTAGATTTCTCTCCTACTGAAAAAAAAAAATCAAACCTGTTTTATCAGGATTTTAATTTTATTATTCGCATCAAATGTACAAATTTAATCGTCCTGTTTAATGCCTTGTCAATCTGATTGATATAATCCATCGTACATATGAACTTATTCACCGTTTGTTAGTAGTCGTTTTATTATTATTATTATTATTGTGATTATGATTATGATTAGTTCTCGATTAGAAATTATTCCAGATATCTAAAAGGCTAAAATAATAATTATATTTTTAGAATTTATCGAATTTCAATTATTACCAAAAAACTTTGACAAGAAAAAAATACACATTTTTTGTTATCAGTAGAATTATCTTTTATATACAGTCTATTGAACTTTTGCAACTATCTTTCTTTTACTACTACGGTAGAAAAGAACTAATGATTTTTTTTTTTTTTTAAAACATTCACAGAATATATTAACAATTAACTAAATAAATAAAAAAATTACAAAAATTGAAATAAAATATCATTAAAAACCTATAAAAATTATTCCTTTTTTTCTTCTAAAACATCATCAATTTGACCTGGAGTAATATAACCATCATGAGTTACAATTTTACCATCAACTATTTCATGTTGTCTTTCATTTGATAATTGAGCTTGTAATTGAGATTGAACAGCATGCATTTCTTCAGGATGAGCATTTTGCCATTCTCTTAATTTATAAGTTTGACCAGTACAATCCCAATAAATACCTCTTGCTGTAGTATATAATGAATGTCTACCTTGCCATATTGGGAATAAAATAACTTGGAAACATGTATAAAATATCCAGATAAAAAATACAACAACCCAACCAGTAAAGAAACGTTTTGAAAAGATATATTTGGTACCATACATTGGCATTGGCCAAAGAATTAAAAGACATAAAGTTAATGTAACACAAACAATACAACAATATTTGAAAGCTTTATTTAATAATTCTTGTTCAGCAGTATATTTTTCTCTTTCACCATCGACTAAATCACTTGCAATAACTGAAATTTGTGATCTAACTGGATGAAGTTTTGATTCTGGATCAGTTGATGCTGATCCCATAGCTTCCATTAATTCTTCATCTTCATCAACTCTTGTAATTAATTCATTTAATTTTCTCCATTCAAAATTTTGAGGTTTAAAAGCAAATGTAAAAATTGGAATAAAAATTAATGGTGATAATAATGCAACACAATTACCAGTTAACATAGCATTATCTTTAAAAGTATTAGCATAAGTGACTGAACCAAATTGTTTTTGAGTACAAACTAACCATGACATAATAGCTAAAGCTGTAGCAATTGGTGGTGTAAAAGTAGCAGCATGCCAATTTTGTCTTTTTGATAAAATAGTTAAAGCTGATGATAAAACAGCACCACTAATAATAATACCCATTAATTCATATAAATATCCCATTGATACATTAGCATAATAAAGACCAATTGCAAAACCAGCCATTGCATAAGCATAAATAACAACTGAACAATGAGAAATCCAAATTAATTTTTTACCAGTTGCTTTTGGATTAACATAAGTTCTGTAAATATCATAAGTACAAATAGTTGAAACTGCAATTAATTCTGCTGACATAGCTGATGTAACAGCCATGAAAACTAAGATTAAAGCTAATACACCACCACCAGTACCTAATAAGGCTACGGCAGCATTTGGTAAAACTAAACCAGCAGAAACTTCATCACTAGTCATTTTTCTACCTAATGGCCAATAATCAGTTTGTTCTAAAGCTAAAGCAGCAAATCCCATAGTTAATGAACAAAATGCTGGAATTGGTAACCAAGCTAAACTACCTAAGATATAACCTTTATAAGTTGAAGATGGATCAGCAGCAAAAGCTTTATTGAAATAACCATTATCTAAGAAAACAGTACCAAAATTACCAACAATATTAATAACAAAGAAAATACCTCCTGATCTTGAATGAACAGTTAAATATGAACCACCAGCATTACCATCTCTTGGTTGAGATTCAGCTAATTTAGTAATTAAATCATAAACAGCACCTGGTGAACCTAATTTATGAGAAGTAGCCCAAGTAGTAAATGCAAAAATTAAAATAATAACTAATAAAATAACAGTATGAGCATAATCAGTTAAGAAAGTAGCTTTAATACCACCAAATAATGTATAAACAACAACACCTAATGGTAATAATAAACAAGCAGCAACTGGGTGCATACCAGTTAAATCATGAACAGTGGCAGAACCACCAGTTAATAACATAGCAGTAACTAAGATATTGGTTGCAAATCCCCAAAATATATAAATTCCATGAGTTATTGGACCATATCTTGCTCTAACAATTTCTAAATAAGTATGAGCAGCAGGAGCTCTAGATTTAGCTTTAATTGCTAAACAAGCAAATAAAGTAATTTGACAAGTAGCACCAACGGCATACATTAAACCACCACTTATACCATTAACATAACTTTGAGTAGTTGAAGTAAGTAAAGTAGCAGCCCAAGTCCAAGATGAAACAACAGCAGCTGAAATTAAACCAGTTTTAACAGATCTACCAGCTGTTGCGAATTCTTCAGCTGTCATAATTTCTTTATTATATCTTCTTAATACATAAGTAGTTAACATCATACCTGCTGCGAAAACAAATCCTAAACCAACAACCACAGCATAACCAGCACCTTGTGGTAATGGAACAAATGAATCAACTTCACCCATGATTTTTATTTATATTATATGTAATGAAAATGATTTTTGTATTAGAGTAAAAAAATAAAATTATTAAAAAATTGAATAGGATCTTACATCTTATTTATATCAATCTAGATAATGATTTGATTTTTTAATTTTTTATTTTTAAATTAGTTTGGAATTGATAATTAAAAATTTATAAGTTAATCATCTTACAGATTGAAAAATTTAAAGATACATATTAGATAATAACAATAAAAAAAAAAAAAAATAAAAAATAAAAAATAATAGATAATCACAAAGACAAATCGCGATAATGATAATGAAATGGAATGTTAAAAGGTTAAAAATTCATGCTTAATATAAAATGTTAATTATACAAATTTAGTATTAATCCAAAGAAAACCTGTCTTAAAGTTAAAAAAAACCTGAAACAAAAAATAGAAAAATTTATTGTATGGAAAAACTGATAAGCACAAACATGTAAATTTCGAAGGGCACATGAAAATAATACAAACGTTAAAAAGGCAATTTTTAATTTCTATTTTTTAGTTTTTTTAATTTTTTTTTTTTTTAACAAGGTACATAGAAACGTGACAAAATTGAAAAATTACTAAAAATTTAGAAGCAATCAACATCTCTCTCTAAATAACAATAACATCATAGACCAGAAGACCATTAAGTTCAAAGTTTTCTCTTGATTTTTTTTTCTTTTTAATTATACAAATTTTAAAAAAGTGGCTTGTTGGGAAGTAGTAGTAATTAATTAATTTTAGTTGTATTTATTTTATAGAATTTTAGTACGGACTTCGTTAGGAAAAAAGAGACAATTTATTAGGACCTAGACATATATTGTTGGATGCATATACCGTATTGTAATGTACCAAATAATGTGTGTTTTTTTTTTTTATTTATTTACATACATCCATTCTTCCATTATACATTATACTATATTAGCAATAATTATTATTTATTATTTATTATTTATTATTTATTTATTTTTATTTATGATTAGTTAATTAATTATGATTAATTATTAAGAATCAGACCGTTAGTGGCCCATTTTTTTTCTGTTGCAAAATTACACTAAAAAAAAAGAAAATCATATTTTTTTTTTTTCATGGCCCGTAAAATATTAGATCTGCCGAAATGTGAAAAATAGAAAAAAAAAAAGTTTAGATATCGATTTTGATTATCTGATTTTTACTCTACATTACTATACATTTCACCAAGACAATTAAAAGTTACAAATATGAAGTTTTTATTTATCTATTTTATTTTAATTTAAAATTCGTTTATTCTTACATAGTTCCTTTCCTTTCTTGCCTAATTATATTATATTGTAATAAACGCCTTATCTTTTGATCTATTACCTCTTCGAGTTTACTAATTAAGTAAGAATTGATTTGATTTTGATTTTGTTAATCATCCATCATCAGATTATTATTTTAATAAGACAGATTTTTAAATTATTTTGCTCAATCATAGATTTGATTTTGAACTATAATTAGATTAGTTAAATCTAACTTCTATTGTTGCATACTAATATCGTATATTTTATTTATCCTTATTGTATTCATTCTTACGGGGAGAGAAAGAAGGGGTATCGGTAATTATTGATAAGAAGTAGCATATTAGAATCAATTATATTTGCATAATTTCATTTTAGTATCTTTGTTATTATCTTTACTTCACATCTCTTCTCATCTGAATTGAAATTGATGATCATGATATGATTAGATATGTCTTATGTAATTTCAAAAACAGTTGTCTTTTTTATTTTTTTTTTTGCAGTATTTCACAATTTTTTCAACAGAATTTTTTGCAGAATTTCTCGTGATGAATAATAATTACACAGATAATTGATTCTACATCAGTAAAAATATTCGATAAAGATTTTTTGATTGTTTATTTGAGAAATTAATATGAAATGTTTAAAATTTTCTTATATTCCTTTTAATAACATAATGATTTCCTTTTATGTAAAAGAAAACAATCATGAATTAAAAAAAAAAAAAGAAAGATTTCTTTTAAAAAAAAACTAAAGAAGAATTCGATTTAATTAATAGTAATATCATTTAAGGTAATTTCTAATGACCAATAATAATAATAATTGAATTAATATGATGAAATTGGAAACTTTAAAGATATTTAATGATACTATACAAAAAAATCTATTCAAGCTTTATGTTTTTTTTTGGTAATGAAATAAGCTTTGATGAGAAATTCCTTTTAGTTCTAATAAACTCCTTTAGTTAAAGGAATAGAACTGGAATATTCCCAAAAAGACAATCATGACGCTTTGATCACAGCTTCCTTTAGCTCTTTCATTTTTATTTATTTTTTTACCACCTTTGATAGCATTCCATTCCTGGTAAACATAAAAAACTCCCCAGTTCATAGATCGGTCATCGACTATAATTTAATAAATCAGGTTATTTTGATTAAAACAATTTTTCTAAGAATATTTTCAATTTTTTTAGTCTCACGATTATTCAATGTGTACACTTCTGTAAACAGTAAGTGGCGCGGCTTAATGATAAGAATAATATTATTATAAATTATATTGGAGAAGTTATATTTAACGATATGCCAATAGACGTTAGTTAAAGTTGCTTACTTTCCTAATCTGAATATATATTTAGTAATATAAATAAAGAGAGTTTCCAATAGTCTAGAACATCACTTCTAAATCAAAAATTCCCAGATAAAAAAAAACCAGATCTTTGAAACATATTTACTATTATTGAACATATAATTTCTATGATTTAACCACTAATATGAATATGATAAAGTAGTGTTGAATTCATATACATAATTCAATACTCTCATTTCAATTTCATTTTTTAAATCATGATTATTTCCTTTGATTTAATATATTCAAAGAAAACAATCTAGACTTAAAAAAAGGAAATAGTAATCAAAAAAGAATTCGATTTTAATAAATTAATATCAATTTATTCATCTTATATCCATCATAATAATACATTATTAGTCTTATGAATTGGGGATAAGTAATATAAAAGATATCAAAGTATAAAATCTTTTCAAATTTTGTTATAGGTAATAGGAATGTCATGTTGCTTAATTACAAATAGACATCCTAACCATGATTCTTTTTGCTATAGCTGCTATTTTGACCTAGTAATACATAAGATGGATATATCCAATGCCTTTCTAAATGCCCACCTTAATGATGACAACTCCCGAAGGGTATTCATTCTTGTAAGTTGAGAATTCTCTGGAAATATTTTTTTTTTTTAGAGATAAAAATCATGCCTGGCAATTAGGACAAAAAAAAAAATGAGCGACGCACGGCTGCTGCTGTGAATTCATTTTATCGATCATATTAATAGAACGAAATATTACTGAGACATAATTAAGATAAGAAACATATATATATATATATATATATATTAAATATATCTATTGACTTTTTCTTTTCTATTTACTGGTTTATTTTAAATCATAATTATTTCACTTTGACCTTCAAAGAAAACAATCATAACTTAAAAAGTTATTAACAAAAAAAAAGAATTCGATTTAGCAACTAAATATCAATTTATTTTAATATCCATCATAATATTAATTATTATTCAAATTATGAATTTGGATATTTTGTAATATAAAAAGATACTATAAATTCAAAAATCTATTCAAATTTGTTTTTTTTTTGATAGATAAATTGAATATCTTGTTGTTTGAATTTACAATTAGATATTCACAACCTATATATCTTATATCATTACTTTCTTTGTAAGATATAAGATATTTTTCGAAATACATCACATTGATATAAAATTAGCATTTATAAGCAGTAATATGGAAAAAAAAAAATATATATGTTAGCCCAATATAAGGTTTTATGGAAAGAAAAATAATTTTTGAGATTACTGTTCGATATAAATAGCTATTATAAATAGTCAATAAACTGAAACCCACACTACCGCTAATTTCGTCTCATAATTAAGAATTATCAAATTATATTATCTACATACCCTCTATTAAATTAAGTGTTATTACTTTGATTTGATTTTAAATAATAATTATTTCACTTTGGATATTCAAAGAAAACAATCATGACTTAAAAAAAAAAAATTAAAGTTAATTAAAAGTAGAATTCGATTTTTATAAGTAATATCAATTCTATTTTATAATATATCCATCACAATATATATATATAATATTAATAAAATAATATAATATGAACTGGATATTATAAAATAATAATAAAATGATACTAATATTTAAAAATCTATTCAATCTTTATATATTTTTATATTGGGCAGGTTAAAAGTCTTTCTTGATGTTCAAGAAATTCTTTCCCCTAAACCATTAATCCTTGGACAAATTTTTAGTGATTTACCTAGACGATATACTAATATTCTCTAATCCCTTGTAAGATCATTTCAACATTTAAATAAAGTTTTCTTTTAGAAAAAATGAAATTACAATTGTAGAAATTTTTTTTTTTCTGTATTTTGTTTGGCATGGCTCGAAATTTCTTACAATTCATTCTAAAAAAAGGTACTAAGCGGGGCGAGGCTACTCTATTTTTATTTTTCCATACCGATTATCAAAATTCATAATTATATTATTCAACTTAATTGATATTTTAAAACTTGATAATTTCACTTTGAATCGTTTCAAAGAAAACTATCATGCCTTAAAAAAAAATAAAATTATTAATTGAATAATAATTGTAAATTAACGATAAAGAAGAATTCGATTTTATCTAAGTTGATGTAATATCATTTTCTATCTATATAACATAATTTATTTATTTATTATTATGATATATAATTGTAATAAAATAATACTACTATTCTTTTTGAAAAATCTATTCAAACTTTAGATTGATAACTCAGCTTTTCCATGCATTTACAAAAATTCTAATTCCCAAGTTACACATTTGTTGACGATATACTTATAACTCCAGTCTTTTTAATCTTTGATAGTGACAGCTGACTATATTATTTATGAATATTTTTATTCAAGATGAAGAAGAATTCGATTCAGTTAATTAATATCCTTTTAAATAATATAAATCTCATAAAATTATAATAATCATGGGATATTATATTTTATTAAATATAAAAACGATACTAACATTTTCCAAAAATCTATTCAAACTTCATATTTTGAATACAATCTAACCCTAGCTTCCAACTAGAATTATTTGATAAATCAACTACTTTATATATCAACAAACGTAGTTGAATTATCAATCATGCGATATAAATCTTATCAACTTAGGATTATACGTGGACGACATCTTATAATAGGCAATAATCAGTAAGCACGATACAACAATTAAACGTATTTAATTATTCAATATTTTGATGATGTTATTTCAACTTTAACAAGTAAGTCCATTGGTATATATTTTTTTTTCGTTATTTAGATACAATCATACGAGGAAAAAATTAAACAAAATATGGGGTACGCCCTAATACGCGGCATCCATAGTAAATTAGAAAGAGGAGCATTGACTTTGTAAAATACCTTTTTATATATATTTATACTTGTAATTAATTATATTCAAAACTTTATCATCTAACTATTTTTTTAAAAGATGATAATTTTACTTTGTCTTTATCAAAGAAAACTATCAGGTCTTAAAAAAAAAAATTATTAATTGAATAATAATTGTAAATTAACGATAAAGAAGAATTCGATTTTTAATTCAGCTAATCCAATATTATTTTATGTTAAAAGAACATAATAATTAACCTATTATTATGATATTGAATAAAATAATACTAGAATATTTTGAAAAATCTATTCAAACTTCAGATTTCAACACAGGATTAACCAAAAACACTTAATATAAGCAATGGTTTAACCCAAATAAAGCTTCATCTATAAATTTGTCCTGTGATGTGGCTACCGGCTGAATTTAGTAGTTATAAATTCAAAGGTTCTCAAATAACATGGTCTATTAATGACAAAGAGCTGTATGCCTTTTCGAGCTTTTTATTCAAAATGAAGAAGAATTCGATTCTGTTTAAATAATATCATTTTAAATAATATAAATCTCATAAACATCAATTCATAATAATTATGGGATATATATCTTCTTAATAATAAAACAATACTATTATTTTCCAAAAATCTATTCAAACTTCAATTTTGAATATTCACTTAATCCAAGTTTATAACTGGGATCAGTCTATTTATTTGCCTATACGTAGATGACATATTCATAGCTGGAAATAACCATAGTATAATAGGACTTTATGTAGACGACATCATTATCACAGCAAATAACGAAAGATTTAGGAAAAGTCACAAAATTTCTAGGAATAAATATCACACATGATCATATATGTAATTGTAGAAAAAAAAAAAAAAAAAAAAAAAAAAAGAAGTTTATTATTTTTTTTTTTTTCTTTGTTTATTTTTGTAGTACTGTAATTTGACCAGCGCAAATTTAAGTTTTTTCTACATGTTGAATTGCAACATAAAGACAAAAAAACAATTATTGATTATTTTTTGAATTTATTATAGATCTAATTATTAAAACAAACATAAGTTTTTCCTAAATTCATATACATACAATTGTAATTATTTAATTATTTTTAAAACATAATTATTTTAACTCTAATTTCTCAAAGAAAACAATTATACCTTAAAAGTAATTATTAATTTAATAATAATTTTTTTAAAAAAAATTTCAGAAGAAGAATTCGATTTTTGTTCAAGTAATCTAATATTATTTTATATCAATACAAACATAAGAATTAAACCTTTTTGAAATTTATTATTATGATATATATTATTGATAAAATAATACTACAATTATTTTATTTTTTTTTTGACAAATCTATTCAAACTTCAATATGCCTCGATTTTCAGAATTAACTGCATTATTCACAATTTATTAAAAAAAAATAGGCAAAACTGGTACATTTAGATGGTATAATATTCTATATATCATCATACCAACAACATTTTTCAATAAATTAACAATGTAATTTCGACTTGGTTTCATCCTAGCGGAAAATTTCATCGAATGCTTGTAAACTACCGTATTTATGAAAAGGAACTTTTAGCTATTTATACAATTTTCAAGGATCTAAACAAGAAAAAGAATTCGATTCAGTTAAATAATATCATTTTATATATAACAAATCTCATAATTAATAATTATGGGATCTAATTTTATATAGTTCTTAAAATAATACTCTTTCAACAATCTATTCGAATTTCCAATTTAGAATATATCAAAATCCAAGCTTTTAACTAGGAGTAAGGTAAGATAATATTTATTGCTCTATATGTTGACGACATTTTCATTGTAACATCAAGAAATGAGTGTTATAAAAATCATTGTTTTTTTTTTTATTTTATTGTTTTTTCGCTGGGGTTTCTTTTTCAAAATGAAAATATTGATACATACTGCTGCTGCTAATCAGTGCGGCCTGTAGATTGAATGATTGCAACTTTGAAAATTTCAATCAATATCTATATCTATCTATTTAAAACTTTTTAAAATATGATTATTTTAACTCTGAATTCTCAAAGAAAACAATCATAACTTAAAAAGTTATTAAAAAATAAAAAAGAATTCGATTTAGCAACTAAATATCAATTTATTTTAATATCCATCATAATATTAAATAAATTTTAATAAATTAATAATTAATATTAATAAATATTATTCAAATTATGAATTTGGATATTTTGTAATATAAAAAGATACTATAAATTCAAAAATCTATTCAAATTTTTTTTTGGTTTGATAGGTAATTTGAATATCTTGTTGTTTCAATTTACAATTAGATATTCACAACCTATATATCTTATATCATTACTTTCTTTGTAAGATATAAGATATATATAAAATAAGACACATTGACATAAAATCAGCATACATAAACGCTAAACTAAACAAGAACAAAAAATATTCGTAAGACCACCATAAGGTTTTATGGAAAGAAAAATAATTTTTGAGATTACTGTTGGATATAAATAGTCAATAAACTGAAACACACACTACCAATAATTTCTTCTCATAATTAACAAACATCAAATTATATTATCTACATACCATCTATTAAATTAACTGTTACTACTTTGATTTCATTTTAAATCATAATTATTTCACTTTGGATATTCAAAGAAAACAATTATAACTTAAAAAAAAAAATTGAAGTTAATTAAAAGTAGAATTCGATTTTTATAAGTAATATCCAATTTTATTTTATAATATATCCATCACAATATATATATATATATATATATATAATCTTAATAAAATGATATAATATGTACTGGATATTATAAAATAATAATAAAATGATACTAATATTTAAAAATCTATTCAATCTTTTTATATTTTTATATTGGGCAGGTTAAAAGTCTTTCTTGATCTTCAAGAAACTCTTTCCCCTAAACCATTATTCCTTAAATAAATTCGTCTTAATATATCTAGATGACATCTTAGTGTTTCCGCAAAACATTTGAAGAACATCACTGAAAACTAAAGTTTTCTTTTAGAAACAATAAAATTACAATTGTAGAATTTTTTTTTTTCTCTATTTTGTTTGGCATGTGTCATATAGTAAGATTAACTTAGTGTCAAATCTTATAATATGACGACAAATATATAAATTTTTGTAAGGCCATTTTTTTTTGTTATCGATAGATACCAAAAAAAAATATTTTTACAAGTAAATTTTATCTGTTAATTTTTTTTTTTTTTTTTTTTTTTTTTGCAACCACAAACTATTCATTTTTTAACAACGACAACAACTTATTATTGAATCAACTTATTATTATTGTTAATGTTTATATTATTCATTATTATGTTAATTATTATAAAAAAAGGATTTGTGTCAAATTCCCAATATATATATAATATATTAGAGAGCATATTTTCATAATTACAAATACTTCCTATTTTTTATACCATTTATTAATAGATCAAACTATATTAAAAGCAGATATGTTGATAGTTTATATACTTAGTTATATACTTTAATTCCATGTCCGGGACGGTCTCTAGATGACCTACAATGATCAACAAAAGGGTTTTTATTAACTCGACCTCCATCTGCTAGTAAAAGCACCGAAACGATTCTGTAGCTCACAAATATACTTGAATCTTGTTTCAATTGAAACAGGATCTTGTTTTGTGAGCTACAGAATCGGTAAATTCAAAATGAGCTCGAACCCGTTTCGTTCAATTTTTAAAAATTTTAAAAAGTCAGAAAAAATGCACCTCTTTAAAATGGCCTAATTCTATGTTTATTGGATACTCCTCGAATTTCTCTTTCCAAAAAAAGGTTTAAAAGGGTATGTTGTAGTACAAAAATTTAATTTTATTTGAAATTGAAATATTTTTTTTGACTTTTTAATATATGGATCATGTTAAAATACGCTAATTATGTGTTTATTAGATACTTCTGGTATTTCTATTTCCATATAAATCGTTTAGAGGGTATGTTATCTTACAAAATTTGAATTTTGTTTTGATTTGAAAAATATGGTTTTTTTTTTCAATTTTTGAAAAAATTTATATAAAAACTTTAAAACTATTTCAAATAATTGAACTTATTAAAGAAAGGGTGTAGAAGCCTTTTCCAATCATTTATTTTAAAATAGAAGAAGAAGTTTTATCAGAGATAGAAACAAATGATTATATACGTTAGATCAAAGATATTATTCAATTTTTTTTTTCTTTTCTAGAAATGTGAATATACATTTCCTTAAAAGAATAACTATAAAAAACTAAACAACATTAATCTTTCTTTTCAGCAGATAATCTAGCTTGTTTTTTCAAAGCTATAATACGAATAGATTTATGCATATCAAAATTTAATTTATTAGCAAATTTAGAATAAATACCAACAGTATTTTCAATACCAAAATGCATTAAAGCATGAGACCAATAAGGAGTATTTGTAGCAAATCTTTCTTGTGCACCATTTCTTTTACCAACACCATTTAAAGTTGATGAAACAAATTGTTTTGGATTCGGAATTGTAATTGAACTTCTTTTAATTTTTGACATTGCTGAAGTAACTAAATATGATATAATTAATTCAACATCTATACCATCTGATTTTAATTCTCCTGCTAAAGTATTTGACCAAGCTTGTAAAAATGATTTTGAACCTGAATAAGTAGCTAAATAAGGTGTTGGTAATAAACCACCAAATGAACCCATTGTTAAAATTAATCCTTTTAATTTTTTATTTGATTTTTCAACTGTTGATACAATAATTGGTGCAATAATTTGAGTAATTCTTAAAGTTGCAATATTATTAATTGTAATAATATCTTTTAATAAAACGATAATATTGTCATATAGTAAGATTAACTTAGTGTCAATTCTTATAATATGAAATTCAATTAATTCTTAGTCGTGCAAGTTCATTATTACTGAATTAATTGTCATTTTAGTGTTATTTATTTATTACTTAAAATATATTAAGATGGAATATATTATTTCATAATATATTGTAGTTAATGGTAAATACTTATGTTTTTAGAATCTTTATGCAAATATATGTTTTAGTGTGATATTAATTAAGTTTAATGTTATTCATTACTTCGATATTCTATCTTAAGTAACTAATATAATAATATCTCGTCATTTATATAGTACAGAGATTAATTAATAGAACTATTAAGAATATAAGATTGACTACTTATTGAGAGTTAATGAAATATTCCTGTCGCACAATAAAGTACAATTTATTTACTACACGACAGCATGGCTCGAAAGTTTTTAAGATAGATATTTACATACAGGCATTATAATGCGTTCTAAAAAAAGGTACTAAGCGGGGGGCGAGACTACCCTATTTTTATTTTTCCATACCGATTATCAAAATTCATAATTATATTATTCAATTTAATTGATATTTTAAAACTTGATAATTTCACTTTGAATTTCTCAAAGAAAACTATTATGCCTTAAAAAAAATAAAATTATTAATTGAATAATAATTGTAAATTAACGATAAAGAAGAATTCGATTTTTAATTCAGTTAATCTAATATTATTTTATATTAAAAGAACATAATAATTAATCTATTAATATTTATTATTATGATATTGAATAAAATAATACTAGAATATTTTGAAAAATCTATTCAAACTTCATATTTCATCATAGGTCGGGCAGACTAAGTCTAGTTGATGCTTCATACAAAGGATGCGGTATGTATCAGAACAACTAAATATTTATGTATCCCATTAGACCAATCTAAATGGACTAACCTTAGAATATCGAAGCTAAAAATTTTCACCAAAATCAACTCTGTGGGACATTAACGACAAGGAGCTATACGCTTTGTTAAACCTTTTATTCAAAATGAAGAAGAATTCGATTCTGTTTAAATAATATCATTTTAAATAATATAAATCTCATAAACATCAATTAATAATAATTATGGGATATAAAAATAATAAAACAATACTATTATTTTTCTAAAATCTATTCAAACTTCAATATTGAATATTCAAATAATCCAAGTTTATAACTGGGATCATTCTAACCATTGGCCTATATGTTGATGACCTACTATTCTTCAGTAATCCAAAATGAAAGACCTCAATCCAGTCAAGAAATTTTTAGGAATAAACATTCAACATTTAAAAGACGAAAGTTCATGATATTTTTTTTTTCTTTGTTTTTTCTTTAACACTGTAATTTGACCAGCACAAATTTTAGTTCTTTCTACATTTTTGCAACATATAGAGATAACTAAGAAAAACAATTACTACAAATTAAGTTAATTTTTGAATTTATTAAAGATCTAATTATTAAAAACAAAACATAAATTTTTCCTAAATTCATATACATACAATAGTAATTATTCAATTATTTTTAAAATATGATTATTTTAACTCTAATTTCTCAAAGAAAACAATCATAACTTAAAAAAAAATAAATGAAAATTATTAATTTAATAATAATTATTTAAAATCAAAGAAGAATTCAATTTTAGTTAGAAAAGTAAATCTAATATTATTTTAATAAACATATTCAATATTCATTATTATGAATAACAATAATGATAATAAAATAATAAAATAATACTATGATTCTTTTCTTTTTATGCTTTTTTTTTATTATACTAAAATCTATTCAAACTTCAGATACAAAGTTGGTGAAAACTTCAAACAATGTTAAATCTTCCTGCTTTGTGAAAGTAGACCCGTGTATTGCTAGTTACAATGGTGAAAGCTAATCTCACATTAATTCAACCTATCCGGAAAATTTCAAGGAATATAAAGGCTATAGTATCTTCAAAAAAGAACTTTCTTTCAATATTTATATGTTATATGATTTTCATTTCAATAACACATGCCGTGGACACCCTGGTATTGACAAAGACATACAATATTATCGAAAAAAATTTTGGTTTCCAATGTTTCTTCCGACCCTTTGGTAAATCTCTAAACTAGAAAAAGAATTTGATTCAATTAAATAAATATCATTTTATATATATATATATATATATTCAAATCTTATAAATATGGGAATTTAATTTTTATATAGTTCTTAAAATAATACTTCTTTCAATAATCTATTCGAATTTCCAATTTAGAATATATTAAAATCCAAGCTTTTAACTAGGACCCTTTAATAAACAAAAAAAAAACACCCATTACATGGATGACATCCTTATGTTTTCCAACAGAATCAATACTTGATAGTTATAATCAACTTTTATTTTTTTTTTGACGTTGGAATTCTGAGTTTCATTGTTCCTTATCCGAATATCCTAAAACGGCAATGGTCGCGGCGTAAGGGTTTTCTCTTTTTTATAATAATTGAATTGCAAAACTCCAAAATATATATGAATATTTAAGGATTTATAATTATCTCAAAGATAGAAGTATATTCAATATATTTAATTAATTTTTTAAAATATGATTATTTTAAACTCTAATTTCTTAAAGAAAACAATCATACCTTAAAAATATGAAAAGAAAATTATTAATTTAATAATAATTATTTAAAATCAAAGAAGAATTCAATTTTAGTATTAAAAAAAAGTTAATCTAATATTATTTTAATAAACATAATAATTTAAACTTATTCAAAAAAATTAATTATTATTATTATGTATAATAATAAAATAATACTATGATACTTTCCATTTTTTTTTATACTTTTTCTAAAATTTATTCAAACTTCTTATTTGTTTCTATTGAACATAAAACAGACTTTTTCAAATAACTTCAAAACGTATACAAATTTACCCTTTCGTTCAAGGCAAAAAATAACAATACTTATTAAACCCAGATTACTCGACGATTACTCATCAAAGAAGAAGTTTCACAATACCAACTATGCTGGTATAAGTTAAGTAACATTTGAGAAGGATTATTTAATTAATCTCATCAATAATGTTTTAAATAAGAACAAGAATTCGATTTCACTTTGAATAATATCATATCATATTAAAACATATCTATATATATATATATAAATCTCTCCAAATAATAATAATTAATAATAATAAAGGATTTTTATATATATATTTTTGTTTTTTGATAATCATGATATAATACTCTTCAATAATCTATTCAAAATTTCTCTTAAAAAAATCATATCATATAAGAAGAAAAATCACTACTTCTTATTCAAGATAATTCGAAAATATTAAGATGCACCTGGTAGATTATCATCTCACTCTCACCAAATCTTTAATTGAAAGTTATATCTTCTATGGATATTATTTTTTTTTTTATTTTTTTTTTTTTTTATTTTTCGTTGGAATTTTCTGTTCCCCTGTCAAAGTTTTCTAAAACGGTAATTGGGCGCGGCGTACAAGTTTAATAAATAATTGCAAATTTTCAAAATATATCCAATAATTATAATAATTATCACAATTCTATATATCTATATTAATATATTTTAATTATATTTTTAAAATATGATTATTTTAAACTCTAATTTCTTAAAGAAAACAATCATACCTTAAAAAAAAAATGAAAAGAAAATTATTAATTTAATAATAATTATTTAAAATCAAAGAAGAATTCAATTTTAGTGTTAAAAAAAAAGTTAATCTAATATTATTTTAATAAACATAATAATTTAAACTTATTCAAAAATTAATTATTAAGAATTTTGAATAAAATAATACTATGATACTTTAATTTTTGATTCATTTTTTTTTATGACTTTTTCTAAAATTTATTCAAACTTCTTATTTGTTTCAATCGAATATAAAAACGAATTTCAAAACAATACCAACTTTCATTCAAAAATCCCTTTTTGCCTATTCATGATAAAAAAACACAAAACTAATACCATAAAATCCAGAATACTCGATAATTACTCATCAAAGAAGAATCTTGACAGACTAGGAAGAGCTGCCTTACGTAACATTTGAGAAGGATTATTTAATTAATCTCATCACTAATGTTTTAAATAAGAACAAGAATTCGATTTCAATTTGAATAATATCATATCATATTAATATATATATATATATATATATAATACTAATTAATAATAAAAAAGGATTTTTATATATATATATTTGTTTTTTGATAATCATGATATAATACTCTTCAATAATCTATTCAAAATTTCTTTCAATAATTTCATTTGAACAATGTGGTCTTTCACAATTCATACAGAAGATCTGAAATATACATTAACAGGCGTTGTATTACTTAGATGACATTCTGATCGTCTCAAAATCATTGATTGTAAGATATATCGAACTTTTATTTTTGTTTATATTTTTTTTCGTTGGAATTTTCTGTTCCCCTGTCAAAGTTCTCTAAAACGGTAATTGGGCGCGGCGTACCAAGTTTAATAAATATTTGCAACTTTTCAGAATATATTCAATAAAAATTATAATTATATATTACTATATTTAATTATTTTTTTTAAAATATGATTATTTTAAACTCTAATTTCTCAAAGAAAACAATCATACCTTAAAAAAAATAAATAAATTGAAAATTATTAATTTAATAATAATTGTTGAAATTTAAAGAAGAATTCAATTTTAGACAAAAAAAAAGTAAATCCAATATTATTTTATATATATATATATAATAATAATAATAATCAAACTAATTCAAAAAATTAAATTATTATTATAATATCTTGAATAAAATAATACTATGATTACTTATTTTTTTTGGCAATCTAAAATTTATTCAAACTTCATTATATTTCTCTGAAGAATGGGATGAACACTCGTATCACAATAACTTATTTTTTATTTTGCGAAAATATATATACCATCAAATTTATTACCAAATATAGCAAAAAACTTCTTCTTCATAGCAAAAAACTTCTTCTTCATAGCAAAACCCTACTAGCGAACCCTTTTCTAAGATAACAAGCAAAACAAACCTTTCTTTCTAGCAATAAATTATTACCAAACACACTTTAGCTACGGTTACAAAAATTTTTTCTTACCTGCGTTCTTTACCTAATAATCTCGATGATGATACATGATCGAAGGTCCTAACAAAGCAATCTGCTCTTGTGAATCTTTTTTGAAGCTGAACATAGTAAATGCAAACACATATTTATCGTGGTTGTTAATCATGATTAAAGAATTCGATTTCATTTAAATAATATCATATCATATTATAAATATATATATATATAGCCCAAATAAGAATATGTATATATTTTGGTGATGATATAATACTTTGTCAAAAAATCTATTCATATTTCAAGACTTAACATAAAAATCCAAGTTTCTTTTTTATTATATTTTAAAACTTTGAATCAAATAGTAAACGAATTAAAACATCATGATTTTGATGATTTTTATTAAAAAACCAAAAAAAAATTCACAAATTATTATTCCTACGTTTTTTCAGTTTTTTTTTTTTTATTCATCTTGGATTTTGAATCCTGTATAATATAAATGAATATTCCGTAAACGGCACCATTTGCGGCTTGACTTTTTTTTTTTTTTTTATTTTTTCAAATAATTGCAACTTTAGAGATTTAAACTTAATAATGATTTTTGATTTTAATATATATTTAAAAGAATTTTTTTTTATTATTAAAACACTAACGTCCCTAAGAATATATAACTATATATATATTTGTCTCTTTTTTTTTTTTTTAAATTTTTTTTGTTTTGGTTTTTTTTTATGAAGTATAATAATCACTAATTAAATCAAAATAATATCGATTTTTATGTTCAATTATTTTTCTTCAACATATTGTCTATCATCAACTTTACCTTCTAGTTCACCTCTAATTTCTTCCATTTCACTAGTTTGTTTTTTCCATAATTTTTTTTCATCTTCAGTAGTTGTATCTTTAACAAATAAAGAATCATCAGGTCTTCTATAAGATTGACCAATTCTATCCCATAAAGTTGTAAATTGACCATAATTATAATTAAAATATAAATGATGTATAGTATGACATGCAGTACCATTAACAACAGGATCATTTGACATATAATTACCATCATGAATCATAACAGTCCAAAAATTAACAAAAGTAAATAAAAATAAATATAATACTTTATGTAAAGGAAATAATAATGGATAAATATGATAAGGTAAACTTTGGGCCCAACCATCAACAGGATGAAAAGCATGAGAAGCAAATGGTGTACAAACAATCCATTTATGATGAGGTTTATGTAATCTTTTATAAATTGAAGGCCAATGTAACCATCTATGAATAAAATAAATACCACAATCAGTAAATAAAATAAATTTTGGAATTTGCCATAAAACAGCTTTCCAACCTCCAGTTGAATCATTAATTGGCATATATAATTTTGAATAACCATTTAATTCTAATAAAAAAAAAGGATTAGTTAATAAAACCATAGTTGGTATAGCTGTAACAGCTCTTTCAATTTCTAAATACATTTGATTTTTTAAATATCTTGGATGATTAAAAATTTTTCTATCAAATACAAATAAATATGATAAATAAGCAACTGAAAAATATAATAACCAACCAAATATAGTTGTAACAATAAAAATTGATAAAGCTTCTCTAAATAAATTTGATCTTGATAAAAATGATTCATTCATATATGAAGTTGAAGGTAATAAATTTGGTAAACCATAAATTTCTGATTTATCTTGATAATTTAATATAGTATTATATATAAATGAAGGTAAATTAGCTGCATTAAAATTACTAAAAGTTAAATTATTAAAAGAATCATTTATTGAAGATGATGAAGAATTTTTTGTTGATAATATATTTGATGATATTGAATCAGTAAATGAATCAATTATTGGAGATTTTGGTAATTTTAAATTTGATAATTGTTGAATAATTTGATTATTTTGAATAAATTGATCTACTAAACCATTTTTAGGTAATAAAGTAGCATAAGTTTTATCAAAAAGATAATAATCACAAATTTCTAATACGATATCCATGATAATTTGTAAAAATTTTTAAATTTTTTTTTTTAAGTTCTATAATTATATGGGTATGAATGAAAAATTAATTAATTAAAAAAGGAGGTAATTAAATCAAAATTGAAATGAATAATAATAAAATGAAATAAAAATGAAATAAAAATAATGAATAAGTTGTTTAATAAATAAAATAAATAAACAATAATTGAATTAAATTAAAATGAAAAAAAAAATGTAAAATGAATTAATAATAATAATAAAAAGTGAATGAATTTGTTAAACTAAATTAGTAGTAAAAAAGTATTAACTTGGAGTTTGAAGATGGTGATGATGATGGTAGAATAAATAAAAAGTAGATATATATAATGAAATATATATTTATTTATATATAAATAAATAAATAAATAAGAAAAGGGGATGGGCTTATTTTTTTTTGTTTATATATAAAAGAGAGATTTGGAAAGATTGAAATTGAATTTAATACCAAGGAATCAGAAATAAAAAATTTTCTCCGTACGAAAAGAAAGAAAATAGTTGTAAAAAAAAAAAACAACATAAAAAACTTTATAGTTTAAAAAGCAACAACTAAATTTTGAATTTCTGTTTTGTCTGTCGTTCCCGTTTCCGTTTCTTTTTCTCTTAGTTGACAGATTATATTTTCAGTCGTTGTTTTGGCTTTTTTTTTGTTGTCTAAACGATCGTTCCTTTCCTTTCCTTCTACATTCCATTCTATTTATTTTTTTTTCATTCGATTAGAAATCTCATTTTCATCAAATCTCTCTGGATTTGGGTAGTCATGCGGTTTTTCGCACCCAATTAATCACACACACTATACATATATATAACTATAATACAACCTATTTTTTAAAACAAAAGTAATAGATTAAAGAATACAGAATATAATATAGTTGAATTACTCAATCAATCAATTAATCAATCAAATTAGATTACAAAAAAAAAAAAAATTCAATTAAGTGGCGGTGGTGTTTATTGAATATATCTTCGTACCTAATTGCCTGATTTCCTATTTGGGTCAGATTTGTATAATTCCAATTATAGTTTTTTTTTTCGTTTCGTTTCGTTTCTCACTTTGTTTTAATCCTTTTTCGATTACGGATTAAATTTTAAACCCAACTTATTTTTTATACGATACTCTCTATACACACACACGCCACTCTGCACGGTGTTAAACAATTTATTTAGTTATAGATATAAATAACAAATCATAGATCATAAATCATCTCATTATTTTATATACAACACCCCATTCTTTTATATTGTTAATTGTCTAATTATAATAATAATAATAATAATAATTATATATAAATCTAAGAAAATATCCTGATTTTTTTTATTTTTTATTTTTTTTTTTTTAATCTTCTATTCTTTATTTGGATCTTATAATTTTGTGTTTAATATTAGGGCGTGGTTTTTTCTTTTTCTAATCGTACCATAATATCAAACTATGATGGTACTATTACTATTACTACTATTGCTTATTATCGTACTATTAAACTTAACTTACTATTGAATAAATATTATATTCGTATAAATTTATAATTATTTACTATACTATATACTTTACATTTTCTTTTTTTATTGTATATTTTATTTTGATATAAATATTATCTATAGAAAATCTAATAAATCGTTATTATTATTATTGTTATTGTTATTGGTATTATTATTAAATTGAGTATTGTTATTGCTGGTATTTACATTTGTTGTTGGACTTTTTGGTGATAATACCATATTTGAATTGAATCCTGGTGGATAACTACTATTATTATTATTATTTTGTTGTTTCACATTTTGATTTTGATTTTGATTTTGATTTTGTGTAACTGTATTTATATGAATTTTTTGTTGAACAGGAGTACTTGGTAAAGTTTTCATTTTATTTGATTCACTTGACCAATTAATTGAATTATTTCCACCACTAGCCAGTTGAAAATCATCAAAATCATCTTCTTCTTCCTCTTTTTCTTTATCTATTTTCATTCTTTCAAATGTACTATTTAATGAATTTAATAATTTTGAATTATTATTATTATTATTTGTATTATTACTAGTTGCACCAAATGATAAATTTGTATTATGTGTTATTTTGTTATGTTGTAATTTTAATGGTGTTGTATGATTAGTATTAGTATTAGTATTAACTATTGGTTTTGGTTTTGGTTTTGGTCTTGGTGTAAGTGTTGGTGTAATTGTAGATTTACTTGATCTTGAATTAAATGTAGTTGTAGTATTACTTGAATTTCCTTTTCTTGGTTGTAAAACTGTTTCAGTTTTTGGACCTGGTAATTCTTTTGGTTTCTCATTTATAGTTTGAGTTTTCAATAATGTTTCAAAATTTTCATTATTATTACCTTCATTTTTATTATTCATATTTCCATTATCTATTGTATTTGGTAATGAAGATAATTTTTTTTCAATTAAAATTTTTTCAATATTATTAATTATTGTATAAAATTTTTTAAATTCATTTTGATTACAATTATTACATCCAAATATTAAATTTAAACATTGTGGTAAAACAATTTCTATACTTGATTCTAAATCTAATGAAATATGTGAACTTTTAATTAATTTTTCAAAAAATTTAATTACTTCATTAACAATTCTTTTATCTCTACTTTTTAAATTTTTTAATATTGGAAATAATTGATCAACAACTATAATTTTATCAATTATTTTTAAATCAATAAATTTTTCAAATAATTCCATTGTAATTAATTTAGTTGATAAAATTGTTGTAGATTTAAATACTTGACATAATAATGGAAATAATGTATTTTTAATATATGGAAATTCTAATTTTTCTCCAACATTTGGTAAATATTGTAAAAATAATTCTTGTAATTTAATTTGATTTGAAATTTCAATATCATTTTTTTGATCTTTTGATGATGATGTTAAAACTAAATCTATAATATTTTTAATAAATCCAATAAATTGTTTATCATTTGTTTTTGATTGTAAAATTTTTAAATTTTCAATTAATGTTAATCTTGTTTTAACAGATGAATTAATTAATTTTGTAAAAATTTTTGGATTTTTTTTATTTTTTGAATTATCTTTAAATAATATTTCATAAATTTTATCTTGAAAAGTTAATTGTGATAAATTTGACAGAATTTTTAAAATTAAATTTAATGATAATGATATTAATTCATCTGTATTTTCATCAATTTTTTTATCATCTGTTAATACATTTAATTCATTAATTAAAACATCAATTAATAATGGTAATAATTTCAGAGTTTTAAAAGAATTTGGAAATTGACTTATTAAATCAATACCTTCAATATTATCAATTTCTAATAAACCTTTTAAAAATATTAATTTATCATCAATTGATTTAGTTGAAAATTCATCAATAAACCACATAGCTTTAATAATACTACCATTAAAATAATCAGAATCAATAAATTCATTTAATGTAATTCTATCATTTGGATATCTTGCTAAAATTTGAGGAAATAAAGGATATAATTTTTCTGGTATATTTTTTAAAATATATTTTAATTCAGTTGGTTTATGATTATAAAATTTTTTTTCAAATTTTTTAAATTCATTTTTATAATCAGTTATATTATTTGAATCAAAACATGAAATTAATAAATCTTGTTCATTATAAAGATAATAAATTAATAAACCAAATGACCAAATATCATTTGAAAAATCTAATTTTGTATTTGATAAAACTAATTCTGGTGCTGTAAAATTTAAATTTAAATTTGCAAATGGTACAATTGATGAATTATTCATTATATAAAAATTATCTCTTTCTTGAGGTGAAATTTCATTTAAATTTTGTAAAAATTTAAATCCTGCTAATTTCCAATCACCTTGATTATTTATAAATATTGATGATGGTTGTAAATTTAAATGAATTATTGAACAATTTGTATGTAAAAATTGTAAACCTTTTGCAATTTGTAATAAACCTTTTTGTATAGATAATGAATCTAAATCTTTTGATATATTAACTGTTAATAAATTATCAGTTATTGATTCACTTGCAAATATAAATTTTGTTTTAGTTTCTTCTAATATTTCTAAAATTGTTAAAATTTGAGGATGTTTTAATTTACTCAATTGATTAATTTCAAATTTAATTAATTCATAACATTCACTAATTATAACTTTTGGATTTTTAGTATTTGAAGATGTTGAACAAATTCTTTGAATTTGAGTTTCAAATTTTGTTTTATCAAATATAAATACTGATACTATTTTACCTGTAGATTTATGTTTTGCAGGATATATTGACCAAGGTTCAGATACAAATGCTGGATTATCCAGAACATTATATATTGCTCTAATACCAGATTTTAGTGAAAACCCAAACATTTAATAAAAATGATGATTTTTATAAAAGATATTGATAGTAATGAAATCGGGAAGAACTTTAAAAAAGAACAGAAGAACGAAAAAAAAAAAAAAATAAAAATATTGACAAGAAGAAAAAAAAAAAAAGTAAGTCAAAAAAAATTTAGAATTTTGACAACATCAAACACATTTTCATCAAACATCATAATAATACAATAATAATAATTAAAAAATGGATTTGATAGAAGATTCATTTAAACATTCAGCAGAAAGATTGGATAAACCATCACCATATTTAATTAGAAAAGCAAGAAATAATTATGGAGAATTAGAACGAGCAATGTCATCAAAAACAGTATATGTTGGAAATTTATCACATTTTACAACAGAAGAACAAATACATGAATTATTTCTGAAATGTGGATCAATAGATAAAATAATAATGGGATTAGATAGAAATAAACTAACACCATGTGGATTTTGTTTTGTAATATATCGTAATGAACAAGGTTCTTTAAATGCTATGAAATTTTTACAATCAACTATATTAGATAGTCAAAATATATCAATTGATTTAGATCCTGGATTTCGTGAAGGTAGACAATTTGGTAGAGGTAAACATGGTGGTCAAGCAGGTCAAGAAGCTGCTGCTGCTGCTGCTGCATCTTCTGGATATGAAAATAATAATCGTGGAGGATATCATCGTGGTGGTAGAGGACATTTTAGAGGTGGTTTTAGAGGTAGAGGAGGATATAGAGGTAGAGGTGGTTTTAGAGGAGGTAGAGGAGGTAATAATGGTGGTGGTGGATTTCATAGTAATCGTGGTGAAACTTCTGTATATATACCTTCAAAAGATCCTTCATTTGATGCACCAACTACTTTTAATCCAATGGCTGATATGAGCGGAAATTAAATTAAAACAATACATTTAATAAAAAAGGATAAAAATAAGAGAATAAAAAAGGATTTCTGTCAATGTTTTTTTTTTTTTTTTTAGTTTTTTAATTATCATTGTAATATATAAAAACCTTTATGGTAACCACTATAATTAATTTTTTAAAATTTTTATTCACACAATATATATTTCTCTATATATATATATATATAAAGAATTGAAAATAATCACTTAAAAATTTGTTAAAATACCGAAATTTTGAAATCAACGTTTATTTTTTGATTAATAACTTTTTATTAAAATAACTTTTGTTTAATTCAATTATTTTTGACAATTAAGAACATCATCAGCAAGGAAATAGACAAAACAATTATTATCATTATAACAAGTATTAGCTAAAGTATTATTTGCAGTAGTACAATTAGAAGTTAAAGGACTTTTTCTAAATTTAAATTCAGCATATTTTTGGTGAAATGTTAAATCAGTTAGATTCCAAAAATTTTTTGCAACAAATCTATGCCAAAAAGTTGCATTTAAAGGAGAATTTTTTGGCCAATTACCTTTTGGATCATAAGCTTCTCTAGCTGAATATTCAACTTCCCAATGAGGTTCTGCACCATCATTATTAAAAGTTTCATTTAATTTTGCATAATGATTAAAAGCATTAATAATATTAAAACTTTCATTTTCAACTTCATAATATTTAAATGATGGATTTAAACTTGTAAAAGGAGTAACTGATTGGGCAACCCATGACATATTAATAATATCTTCTTCAGTTGCATTTCTTGCATCAGTTGAATATAATATACTAAATTGATCTCTATGAGTATGTCCATAAAATAAATTTGCAATTGTATAAGGAGAAAATCTTTTAACTATAGCTGCAAAAATATGTGATTGAATTGGTAATGAATTAATATTTGGTGGTACATGAGCCATAATCCAAACTCTTTGACCTTTGGATTCACTTTCAATTAATTCATTAACTAAAAATTTCCATTGTCCAAATAAATCAGGATTTGTTGTTTGATTTAAATATGCCCATAAATTAGAAAAATAATATTGATTTGAATTTATACCAATAATTTTTAAACCTCTATTGGTTACATAAGAAAATCCAGAATAATGTTTTTTCATATCATTTGAAGTTTTATTTGAAAACCATCCATTATTAATCCATAAATCAACCATTTCTTCAACATTATATTGATAATGATGAAATTCATCAAATTCAATTGGTGCAACTTGTGCATATGGGAAAGTATCATGATTACCTAAACTTGGTAAAACAGGTATATTTTTTAAATAATATTTCATTAATTGAAAAGATCTTGTTTCTTCATATTTTGTAAGATTTGGTGTACAATGTGAACCATCATGATCAACTAAATCACCAGTAAATAAAGTAAATTCAAATTTTTTACTTTTATGTAATTTTGCCATTTCAACTAATGAATTATTCATTAATAATTCTGGTGTATCTGATAAATAAACTCCAAATGGTGTAGCAGGAGAATTTTGAAAATTCCATCCACGATATTTAACAAAATCATAATAATCACCTTTTGAATAATTTAATCCAATATATTTAGCATTTGGATAAAATGAAAATTTAAAACTTTCAATAGTTGGATCAAGATTTTTATAATAAGTGGTAAAATTATAATCTTTATCAGGTAAAATAGAATTATAAGATTCTGGTATACCACATGGTACAACACTACAATTTGCTTCACTACCAACTTGATATCTTGGTTGAATATGAAAATCAGTTGCATGTAAAACATTAAATCTTTCACTACTATTTGAATATTTTGGTTCTGAATTATATTTATCTTGTTTTGTGGGCCACCAACTATCTAAATTAAATAATTTTACAACATCTGGAGTTTTTGGTAATGAACAAGCTTTAGAACTTTTAAAATAACAATAATATTCCATATCTAAATCACTTGATAAATTAAAATTTTTAATAACATGTAAAAAATCATTATCAAAAAAATTAATACTTGTACCTGAAGTAATACCTGAATCAAAAGTTTCATTAAAATTTTCAAAATTTGATGATTTAGTTGTAACAAAAAAATCATTTTCTAAACAACTACTTGGTGATGAAGAAGTAATTAAACAATATTTATATAATAATAAAGTTGTTAAATGTTCTTTATCAGGTTGATTAATAATTAAATCTTTTGCAAATTTTAATCTTGATTTACATTTATCACAATTTGTACCATTTAATTTTTTTAAACTTTGTAAATTATATTCAATAAAATCAATTTCTTCAATTTTCAAATTTCTAAAAATTTGATCAGTTAAATAACCAGATTGTTTACTGAAAAGATCACGTTGCATCAAACTATATTCATGTGGGGCAGGTACTGCACTACCATCAACAACAATATCACCAACTAAACCAGTAACAACAACAAAAGGAATTAAATTTGATAATAACATTTTTCCAATTATATATCTTTTATTTGATTTACTATTATTATTACTTGGAATGGAATGGAATTTACAATTTTTACAAAACAGATTTAGGCTTATTTATACATAATTTTTTTTTTTTTTTTTATGCAGAAATCAAATGAAAATTATATTCAGGGGATTTATTCCAATTACATTATGATATTTGGTCTCATTATAAAAAAAAAAAATTAAATTAAAAAATATAGTATATCAATGGTTGTAAATCAGTTTGATCAAAAAAACAATAAATTAAATAAAACTTATTTTTATATTTTAGAGTTTTTCCCGCTACAAATTGTAACTAAAAAGATACATACATAATCTAATGTTTTGCAACTAAATTTTATTTTGTGATTCAATTTTTTTTTTTTTTTTTTTGTCTTTTAGATTTAAATTTTTTTAGACATTGTTTATGCAACATTTCCACGTGTATGCCAAAAAATTGAGAGATTAAAAACCCCCTAAATCTTATAACGATCCAATTTAATCATATAATTAGTTTTTTTTTTATTTTTGAAAGGGGGTTATGATCTTAATATTAAACCTAAAGTTCTATTTAAATCTACAAACGTGCTTTGTTTTCTTGGCTTATGTCAGAATTTCCTAATAGAACCCTGGTTATTTGTTTGGTTTCTATAGTTATATTAATATGCTTCTGAAAACAATTGATAATTTATTTCGGCTTTGATTTTAATTTTAAATTTTTTTTCGTATGTTAAATAAGGGATTATCCGGACAATTATTCAAGATATGCTTTTCAATAGGAATCTGCTTCCGAAGTCTTGTCAAGAACTAAAATCCTGTTTAAAATTTAAATCAAAGATATTTTTACTAAGGAATAGGTAGTAATACAATTTGATTTATCTTGGAAATTAAAACAACAATAATTTAATTTTGGTATATATTAAAATAATAATCACTAAAAAAGAACTGAAATCTACGTTTTGATATACTTTTTATGTTTTTTTTTGGTTTTTGGTAAATGTGTATGTAAATCTATTGTTGACAATTGATATTATCATCAGAAAGTGAAAAAATAAAACAATTGTTATCATTATAACATGTATATGATAAATCATTATATTTAGTGGTACAATTTGGAGTTAATGGACTTTGTCTATATTTAAAATCCATAAATCTTTGATTAAATGCAATATCAGTAGTATTCCAAATTGGTTTGGCAACATATCTATGCCAGAAAGTACCATTTAATGGAGCATCTTTTGGCCATTCACCTTTTGGATCATACGCATCTCTTGCTGAATATTCAATTTCCCAAGTTGGTTCTTCACCATCATTTGTAAAAGTTTCATTTAATCTAGCAAAATAATTATAAGCATTAATAATATTAAAACTTTCATTTTCAACTTCATAATATTTAAATGATGGATTAAAATTTGTATATGGAGTAACTGATTGAGCAACCCATGACATATTAATAATATCTTCTTCAGTTGCAGTGGTAGCATTAGTTGAATAAAAAATTGAATATTGATCTCTATGAGTATGACCATAAAATAAATTAGCAATAGTATAAGGAGAAAATCTTTTAACTATAGCAGCAAAAATATGTGATTGAATTGGTAAAACATCATAATTATTAGTTGGGATATGAGCCATGATCCAAACTCTTTGACCTTTAGATTCACTTTCAACTAATTCATCAACTAAAAATTTCCATTGTCCAAATAAATCTGGATTTGTTGATTGTTCTAAATAAGCCCATAAATTATCAGCATAATAAGTATTTGATTGTAAACCAATAATTTTTAAACCTCTACTAGTTACATATGAAAAAGCTGATTGATGTTTTTTTAATTCTCTTGCATCTTTACCTGGGAACCAATCATTATTAAACCATAAATCAACCATTTCATCAGTATTATATTGATAATGATGATGAGTATCATATTTTTCTGGTGCAACTTGTGCATATGGGAAAGAATCATGATTACCTAAACTTGGGAAAACTGGAATATTATCCAAATGTTTTTTCATTAATTGGAAACCTCTAGTTTCTGAATATTTTGTAACATTTGGTGTACAATGTGAACCATCATGATCAACCATATCACCAGTAAATATAACAAATTCAAAATTTTTATCTTGATGTAATTTAGACATTTCAATTAATGAATTATTTAATAATAATTCTGGTGCATCAGCTAAATAAGCACCAAATGGTGTAGCTGGTGAATTTTGAAAATTCCATCCACGATATTTAACAAGATCATAATAATCACCTTTTTCATAAGTTTGACCATCATAATGAGCATATGGATAAAATGAATAATTAAAAGTAGAAATTGATGGATCAATATTTTTATAATAAGTTGTAAAATTATAAGTTTTACTTGGTAAAACTTTATTAACTGATTCTGGAAGTGCACATGGATAATCAGTACAATTTGCTTCAGTACCAACTTCATATCTTGGTTGAATATGGAAATCAGTAGCATGTAAAACATTAAAAATTTCACTATTATTAGTATATACAGGTGGTGAATTATATTTATCTTGTTTGGCAGGCCACCAAGAATCTAAATTAAAAGTTTTAACAACATCTGGAGTTTTTGGTAATGGACAAGCTTTTGAACCTTTAAAATAACAATAATATCCTAAATCTAAATCACTTGATACATTAAAATTTTTAATCATATGTAAGAAATCATTATCAAAGAAATTAACACTAGTACCTGAAGTAATACCTGAATCAAATGTATCATTGAAAAAATTTTCAAAATTTGATGATTTAGTAGTAACGAAAAAATCTGTATAAGTACATGAATCAGCATATTTTGCAGTTGCTAAACAATATTTATATAATAATAAAGTAACTAAATGTTCTTTATCTGGATTTTTACCAACTAAATCTTGGGCATATTTTAATCTATTTTTACAATTATCACAACTAGTACCATTTAATTGATTTAATGTTTGTAAATTATAATCAATAAAATTAGTTTCTTCAATTTTTAAATTTTGGAAAATTTCATCAGTAATATCACCTCTTTTTTTAAGAACTTGACGTTGAAGTTGACTATATCCTGGAACAGTATGAGATACAACTCCACTAATAACAGAAGCAATTGCAACTAAATTTGAGAATAACATCTTTTGGTTGAAGAAGAAATAATTTTTATTTTTTAAATACCAATCATGGAAGAACTCATCTATATATATTTGAAAAAAAAAATTTTTAGCTTAAACTTTTATTATTATTATTATAAGGGATAATAATAATTAATTTGTTTTTCATTATTTTTTTTCAAAAATTTTTCAAAATTAGTTTAATTCCGTTTGTTTTGAAAATTTTACAATAGGCTATTTGAAGAGCATCAATGAAAAATTTTAGTCTTTTATCTAAATAGTAATTATTATTATTTTTTTTTTTTGCAACTAAACCTTGTTTTTTTTTTTTTGTTGTTTGTTATTATCTCCTTGTTCCTTGTTAATTTGCACGTGTATTCCAAATTAGTCGAGCTTGGGGAACATTCGTGCCGCATAATTTAAGACGTAATTTGCTTTTCAATTCATTACTTGTTGGTCCATATAACAATTTTTGTTTTAAATTTAAATTACTTATTAAAGTTGCATGCCGTTTCATCCCCTGATATGAGTTAGGTATTAATACATATTAATAAAGTTTAGAATTAATTAGCAATTAATACAAATATCTGATCTAAAAGCTAATCAAAAAACGTGCTGCTATTCAATTTCTTGGCCTTGTCAAATTGGAATGACAATTATAATCAATATGTAGATATTAAGTTTATTAATGACACAAATTGAGTTATTCCATTCATGTAATCTATTAATTTATTTTTTATGCTTATGATTTTTAATTAATTTTGGTTGAAAAATTAACAAAAAAGTTTAAACATCCAAAATAAAATTTAAATATTTTTTTTTTCATAGTTCCCCCAAACATAACAATTAAAATTTTTTAGCTAAGTTTATTAGATAATGAAATTAATTAAATTCCAATTAAAACCTTTCCCAAACAAGTTGAAATATGACCGAAAGGATAATTTGTATATAATTTCTAATTTTGGGTTCATCGAAATCAAATTTAAAAAATTATTAAAAGCGAAATTTTGATAATTGATTTAAACAAATTATACAGTGTTTTATTACAAATACTACTAATACTATTAGCTAATATACAATTCTTATATGTTAAATAATATCAGTAAAATCCCATTTCCGTATTATTCGTCAAATCAATCACGTGCATAATCACGTGAATCAAATTACCGTATTTCTGAATTTTTTTCTTGTTTTTTCAGAATTTGAATTTTTTGATGACACTTTTAATAAACAGAAAGGACTTTAATAGAAAAATTATCGGAATAATTCATGAATTATTAATACAAACGTATACAAATGTCAACTAATGATATACCTCCTGATAGGGAAAATTCAATATCACCATCGATAGATTCTGATTCTTCTCGTTCTACGAAAGGCAAAGTACCTAGTCACAATTCATCATCCCGTCCTCAGTTACATAACACTAGGTCAATATCAGCATGTAATCTAACTACTAGTTCAAGTCAATCATCTGGTAAAAAACATCCTCCTCCTACTAAATTAAGGACACATAATCGTTCATTATCGCATAATAAATTAAATAAATTATCCACATCTACATCAAATGCAACGGTCGCGAGACCAAATTTAAGTAGATCCAAATCCACCGATGGATTAATTAAAAATAGACAAGGGAGTGCATTGAAAAGAAATAATCGATCGTTTACTAAAATTGCAGGATTATTACCATTAACTAAAACTACTTCAAATCAATCATTAAAATCAAATAAATCAACAACATCATTAAAAGGATTAAATAACTCTTCAATTGGGTTAAAATCAAGTTCTAGAAAAGGGAAAGCAATATTAAAATTAAATGATGAAGATGGTCAATATGAAGATGTAAATGAACCAGTTGATCAACATGCTCCTATTCCAGAAAGATTTGATAGTGAAGATGCAATGTCATCAACTAATCTGAATTCTGATCAAAACATTCCAAGTTTATATGAACAAATTAATAGAATAGTACCTGATCCAACACCAATTAAGGAAGAACCACCTAGAAGTGGTGAAATATTGAGAGAACATACAGAAATCAACAACAATGGTAGTGATAATAACAACAACAACAACAACAAGAGTGATAATAATGACAACAATAATGATAATAATGATGATAATGATGTTAATGTTAATAACAATGTCAACAAAGTTAGGAATGGCCATAAAGAAAATTTAGTTTTATCAACAAGAAGTTCAAATGATGACTTATTAACAAACAATATGTATAGTGGATCTTTATTATTGTCACAATCAACTGGGTTGGTCAGGAAAATTGATCCAAAATTAGCAGAAGTATATAATGGAATGGGAAATCATAATGATGATCTGCATCATTCCGAATCTATGAGTGGAATTTCATTTAAAGCCAATCCAATTGATAGTCAACAGAATTTAGCACAACCGGTTACAACTAATAAAAATGTTGTGCAAAATAATTCATATCAACCAAATCAAACAATTTTTAATAATCTTCAAAGAACCAATACTCAATATTTAATGAGCAAGAAGCAACAAAATAATAATCAACAACAACAAAAGTCAACCCAATCACAAGTTGCAAATTCCTTAAATAATGGTGCTAATAATTTTTCAGATTTTCTACGAACAAATAATTCATCATCATCTAATGATTCACATAGTAATGGTGTGCATAATAATACCGAAACAAGAACTCAACAGAGACTTTGGCTTCAAAGGGAAAGTTCTTTAATGGATGTTACAAATTTGGATGCTAATAGATTATCAAATTTTTCAAATTTATCATTGAATAATTTAATGTTTGCACATCAAAGTCAAGCTAATATGAGAGATTCACATGGTTCAACTCCGAATCAAATGAGTCAATTGCAACCATTAACACCAGTTAGTGCTACTCCTGATCAAAATATGGGGAATTATAATAATAATAATGGTAATAATATCAATGGATTGTTAATGATGGTACAAAATTCACAAAATTCAATTCAATCAAGAACTGAATTTGAAAGATTAAATAGAGAATATTTAAATGTAAGAAGACATTTAAATCCAGTTGGAGAAAGTTTGAATAGAATTGATCATTATTTCAATAAGAAAGATATTAAAGTTTTGAAAAATAATAAAAATGCATCATCAGATAACAACAGTCAAACTCAGAAATCATCAAATTCATTTAAAGAATTTTCACTGTCAAGTAAAGAAAAAGATGTTGAAATTTCAAATTCATTAAATAAAATATGGCAAGATGCAATAATCTCAACTCTGTCACAATCTCCAAGACCTATGTATCAACAGCAACAAATTCCACACCTGCATCAACAAAGAATTATTCAACGTCCACTAAATCCAAGATTACAATCATATGGTCAACAAACCCCAACTCAATACAATGGATTCTCAGATCCTCCAAATACAAGGGCAGTGAAATTAGCTACTACTCACGGTGATTAGAAGTATAAATGGTATTAACAAAATGTAGATTATTTAATAGGGAATTTCATACGGCGTATATAAATAAAAATTAAATATAAAAATTATCATTATAATAAAAAGAATTTATATGCATTTAAAACTAATATGTACATGAATCATCTAAAATAGAACTGAATTATTAACTCTTATAACCTTGTCTTTGTTTATGTTTACCATTTGATTTACAACAGACATAAACTCTACCTTTTCTTTTAACAATATAACAATCTTTACAATATTTTTTAACAGATGTTCTAACTTTAAATTGTCTAACCGGTTGATATAATGATCCTATACTTATTTTAGGAGTGACATTGAATAAATTGTATCTTTGAATCAAACCACCTCTATTATATTGTGATTTTATTATATTACTTAATGTAGAAAACATTTTATGTATATTTTGTTAAATTGGACTTGAGTAGAATATATAATGAGGAAAGTAAATGTGAATAATTTGGTTGGTTAATATCAAGTAATGATTGGAACTTTCAACTAGCAAAAAAATGCAATGAAAATTTTATGAGAGATTGAAAAAAAAAAAAAAAAAATAAAGTAAAATAAAATCTCGTTCGTGCATCAACCATTTTCTGTTTTTTTTTTATTTTTTTTCTTCTAATAGTTACAACAAACTAATAATAATACACGTACTAAATTTTATTTAAGTTTAACAATTTTCAATTTTTGACAACACTCACTTCCAGAATCTGATCTTAACAACAACAATCACATCAACCAAACCAACCAAACACACCCCACTCCAATTATAAAACTATAGATAGACATATAAGAAGAATTAATTATCAATAATAATGTCTACTCTGTCTTATAAGAATAAGGATGCTTATTCCTCATCATTAAGTGTTCCTGATAAAATGGCAGTTTTTCAAGAGTGTTTACAACAATTTAATGCTTCACCAGTTAATGCTAAAAAATGTAGACAATTATTAGCCAAATTATTAAGATTAATTTATAGTGGTGAAACATTTCCATCACAAGAATCTACAACTTTGTTTTTTTCAATTTCAAAATTATTTCAACATAAAGATCAATCATTAAGACAAATTGTTTATTTAACTATCAAAGAATTATCAGCTACTTCAGATGATATTTTAATGGTTACTTCTTCAATTATGAAAGATATTCAAGGTAATGATGCTGTTTATAAACCAAATGCCATTAGAACTTTATCCAAAGTTTTAGATCCAACTACTGTTACTGCAGCTGAAAGATTATTTAAAAATGCCATTGTTGATAAAAATCCAATTGTTTCATCAGCTGCTTTAATTTCTTCTTATAATTTATTACCTCATGCAAAAGATGTTGTTAAAAGATTTACTAATGAAACTTTAGAAACAATTCAATCTTATAAACAATTTCCATCAAATCAATTTCAATTACATGAATATTATGGAAGTTCAACATCAAATTTACCTTCAACTTCTTATATGTATCAATATCATGCTTTAGGTTTAATTTATCAATTAAGAAATCATGATAAAATGGCATTAATGAAATTAATTACTTCATTATCTGAAGGTTTTTCTTTAAAAAATTCTTTATCAATTATTCAATTAATTAGATATATTAATAAAATATTAATTGATGATGAATCTTTAATTGTTCATTTATTACCAATTTTACAAGGATTTTTAAAACACAAATCTGATATGGTTGAATTAGAAGCTTGTAAAGCTTTAATCAATTTACAACATTTATTAAAAGATGATCAATTTATGCAAATTATTACTACTTTACAAAAATTATTAGGTGTTCCAAGAACTGCAACAAGATTTGCTGCTATAAGATTAATCAACAAAATTTCAATCAAACACCCAGAAAAAATTTTGGTTATTAATATAGAATTGGAAGGATTAATTAATGATGCAAATAGATCAATTTCAACTTTAGCAATCACAACTTTATTGAAAACTATGGGAGCTGGTACAATTGATACTGGTTCTGCTGGTGGTGAAAGTGTTGATAGATTAATTTCTAAAATGACTTCATTAATGGATGAAATTACTGAAGATTTCAAAATTGTTATTATTGAAGCAATTGAAAATTTGGCATTGAAATTCCCATCTAAACATAAAAAATTAGTTACATTTTTAACTGATTTATTAAGAGATGATGGTTCATTAGAATTAAAAACTAGTATTGTTGATGCATTATTTGATTTAATTAAATTTTTACCAGATGCAGGTGCTAAACAATTAATTTTAATGAATTTATGTGAATTTATTGAAGATTGTGAATTTACTGAATTATCAGTTAGAATTTTACATTTATTAGGTGATGAAGGTCCAACAACATCTAATCCATCATATTACATTAGACATATTTATAATAGATTAGTATTGGAAAATTCAATTATAAGATCATCAGCAGTTATTTCATTAGCAAAATTTGCAGCTGTTTGTGGAGGAGACGTATCAAAAAATATAATCATTTTATTAAGTAGATGTTTAAATGATGTTGATGATGAAGTTAGAGATAGAGCTGCAATTTCATTAAATTTTATAAATAATCATAAAAAGAATTTAATTGTTAGTGATTCAAAATATGATTTAGCTGCATTAGAAAGTAAATTAATTAATTATTTAAGTAATGAACAAAATTATGCTGAAAAATTTGATATTGATGAAGTTCCAATATTTTCAAGTGAAGAATTAAAATCTATTGAATATAATAGAAAAATTAATAAATTAGAACGTTCAAATAACGAAGTCAATGAAGTTGAAATAGACGATAAAAAAGGTAAACAAGATAAAGAAGCTTCTATTGATCATGTTGCTAATGATTTATTAAGACAACAAGAATATTCTCAAGAATTAGGATTAATTAGTGAATTTGCATCTTATGGTAAATTAACCAAATCAACAATTATCCCAGTTTATCTTACTGATAAAGAAAATGAAATTGTTGTTAGTGTTGTTAAACATGTATTTGTTGAATCACAAAAATTAGTTTTACAATATAATATTAATAATACATTACCACATACAGTATTACAAGATATTTCAGTTATAGCACAACCAGATAACGAAGCATATCAAGAAGATTTTATTATTTCATTACAAGAATTAAAACCAGATCAAACTGGTATTATTTATGTATCATTTTCAACCCCATCAATAGATGATGATGAAGAAATCTTGACGGCATTTGGTAATACCGTTGCATATACTAATAGAGATTTAGATGAAGATGGTAATGCTGATCCTACTGACGATGGTTGGTCAGATGAATATCAAATTGATGATTTAGAAGTTTTAGCAGGTGATTTTATTAATCCATTATATAATTCTAACTTTTCAGCAATTTATGATCAATTACCAAATGTTTCAACTAATGTAAGTAATATTAGTAATGTTGATAATTTGGAAAATGCTGTTACTAAATTAAAATCTTTATTAAATATGATGATATTGGATGGATCTGATTATGTACCACTGGATGCAACTTCTCATACATTAAAATTATTAGGTAAAGATATTTGGGGTGGAAAAGTTGGTGTTTTAATTAGATTAGCTGTAAATGGAGGTAAAATTGTTGGTAAAGTTGAAGCTAAAACAGAAACAGAAAATCTTGGTAATGTAATTATCAATAGTGTATATTAAAAATAATATAGTATTTGTTTAAAATAAAAAATATCTTGTTTTATAAAGAGTTCTTTTACAAAAAAATGTAACTTGTTTTTTTTTTTGTTTTCCACTTTATTTATTTATTATTATAAATCTATCTATCTAGTATATTAAAAAAAATTTATTTACACAATTGATTTAAATTTCTCTCCTTGTTTGGTAGTTGAAGTTTGTTTGAGATGTTTATATAATAAGCCACCACTAAAGTAAACAAACAATACTGCCAATAAAATAAACAAAAATATCCAAATAGCAGCTAAATTATTTGCTTTAGGAGCAGTAGGACAAGCATGATGAGATCTTACTTCAAAAAAATATGAACAATCATTTAATTGACCAATAAATGAAATTTGAGCTTTTGCAGAAATTTCTTTATCACAAGTAAAAGTTAAAATTGTACTTTTTCTTAATTTATTACCTTGTAAATCAACAGCATCACAATAAGAACCATTTTCATAAGTTAAAGTTAATTTTCTACCTCTAAATTTTGGTGTTGTTGAATATTCACCTAATGAAACATATTTATGTTGATCATTCATATAATAAGCTCCTATTAAACTTGAATTTAAATTATCTTGAATTTCATTATTATTATCATGATGTTTTTTAAATGGATTTGAACATATACCTATAGTATAATTTTTACCAGAATCATAACCTCTTGTATTAAATGGAATCGCTTTACCTTCATTTGATAAGGATGATAATCCACTTAAATCAATAAATCCTTTACTTAGTGGATTAAAAACAGTACATGGATCTAATTTTGTTTCTTCATGTTCATCTTCACTATTAGAACTTTCTTTATTTTTATTTTTATTATTTTTATTATCTGGATTTATTTCTTCCGCTAATGCCAATGGATTAGTTTCTTGTATACTTTTTTGAGGTTGAGGTTGAGGTTGAGATACTTGATTAGGTGATGAAAATGTGAAATGATTACTTATTGAATCAAATAATGTATCATGATTATTATTATTACTATTATTAAAAGATTTTGATTCTATTAGATAAATGCATATTATTAACAATAGAGTTATAGCAGGTATTATAGTTCTTGTAACTAACTTCGGCATTATAGGAATAAATTATTTATAAATTGGATCTTAAATGTAACTTTATCAAATGAAAATATATTAAAAATATGTTAAAATGCAATGGAATATGAGTTGGTAAAATGAATTGATAATGAAAACAATCAAAAAATCCTTCGGTACTAAAATCAAAAAAAAAAAATAGTTTCTTTTTATTCTATTTTTTATATTTTTTCTTCTTCTTTTTTTGCCAATATTAAAACATTAAATATTAAATATTTAATATTATCGTCGTAATAATTAAAAATTCTGCATAGATCCACACATCAATATTAAAACCTGATTCCTATACATCAAGTAAAGCAAATCAAGAAAATTAATTAAAAAGAGAACCAAAAAAAAATAGAGACCTTTAATTTGACATTTGTAGGATCATCCGCCAATTAATACAACTAATTTTTAATCAATTTTATACTATTTTTATAGTAACATCTTTATAGAATCAACACATATATATAATGGATACTTGGATAACTTCACAAGTATCATCTAATGTGTTGCTGGGGATAGCTTCCAATGTTAACCCGACTGATATATTAAATTTATCTGATCCATTATTAACTAAAATTATTACATCAAAAAAAGCATTACAATTATTAGAATCCAATTTATTAAGTAATGAAGATGGGGAAAATGGCACTAATTCACTCGAGAAAACAATCATTGAATTATTAATTGCCGCATGTGATGGAGATTTAGTTACCATAGAAAGTATATTAAGATCAAATTCTTCAATTATAAATAAATTATTTCCAACCGAAGATAACGGAGTAACTGCATTAATTTATTCTATATGTTTTAATAATATATCTATTGTTGAAAGTTTATTAAATCATCACAATGCTGATCCTGATGTATTTGATACCATAATGTACTATACTCCGTTAATGTGGGCTATACATTTCAATCAATTAGATACCGTTAAATTATTATTAGATCATCAAGCAGATCCTTATTTATCCCCTAAAGATAATGGTGTCAATTCAATTTCATTAGTTATCCCAGAAAATCAAGAAATATATGAATTTTTTAAATCTCATAATTTATTGAAAACCAATACTGAAGAAAATGAATTATTTGAACCTGTAACATTTGATTCTTCAAATGATTATGAAGATGATTTAACAAGAAAATTGAAAATGCAAACCATATCTGGAACTGTTGAAGAAGAAAATGATGAAAAAGAAATTAAAATTGATGGTGAAGATGATGAACAAGTATTATCTCAAGATCCATTATTAAGACAAACACTCGATTTTGAATATGATAAATTATTACCTGAACAATTTATTACATTTACTGATAGTGATATACCTTCATTACTAAATTATATTTTTAATTTAAGATCAATAACAACTTATCAACATAATTCTAAATTACCAGCAGCTATAATTTTTCAATTAGTTAGATATTCTCATTTAAAAGTTGATTCAAAAGAATTAACAGAATTTTTATTTCAATCATTTTCTGCAAGATTAAGAACAGTTACTAACACTAAATCTGGTGCATTTAATATGGCATTACAAGATGACACCAGTGCTCATGGTGCTGGAGATATTGTATTATTAAGTTATTGGTTAGCAACATTACAATATTTGCATTTTTATTTCTGTAAATCAGATATTTATTTAGCATTTCCAAGTTTTCTACAAGAATTAGTTAATTTGGCCCAATCATTAATTGCAACTTTATCATTTTCAACTAATTCAAGATTAAATTTATTGGTAGAAGATTGTATTTTAAATTTCACAAATTTAGTTGATGTTTCAAATGTATTATATGCCAAAGATTGGAATTTATTTAAGAAAAATAAATCACATCCAAATAATTATGATGATATATTAAATACTTTATATCCACCAACCCAACAGGAATTAATGAAACCAAGTCCAATTAGATATTTACAAGTTTTAGGAGCATTAAATTATGTTTTAAAGATTCATAATGTCGATGTATTGTTTCGAATGCAAACTTTTTCTCAAGTTTTTTATTATTTAAATTGTTCAATATTTAATCGTATAACTAGTCAATCCAAATATTGTTCTAGATCTAAAGCTATTCAAATTCGTCTTAACGTTTCAACTATAGAGGATTGGTTAAGATCACATAACTTTAAGGCTTATAAACCTGAAAATCTTGGCGGATTGAATAAATTAATTGGTGATACAAATGTACATTTATATAATTTATTAGATAATGATCCTAAAGCTGATATAAAGAATCCTCAATTTTTAAAATTTTATTATCAATCATTATATCATGTTGGTAAAATTCAATTACAACCAACTATAGAATTACTTCAATGGTTACAATGTATGTCTTCTTTAGATGAAGAAGAAAGTTTAATTAATACAATCAATCAATTTGATTATTTAAATTATTATCAAATGTTTAAAGTTGTTAATAAATTATATAAATATGAAGTTGATGAAACAAAATTACCCAAGAAATTATTGAATTTAATTAAATCACTTATGAATGAGCAAGGTGAAGCCCAAATTTCAAGAATGCATTTACATTATATGACTCAAACAACATTTTTATCAAAGGAAGTTTATGTTTATTTGAATCCAAATTATATTTTCCCAATAACTTTACCTACTTTACCTGAATTAATTAACAGTTATGGTTCAGGACTTGGAGGTGTTAAAATATTAAGAAGTAAGAAATATCAACCAAGTTTACCTATAGCAATAGTTGATGATATAGATGAGATCTTAACTGAAAATAAAAGTATGAATTTTAATGATACTTATGAATATGAACATAATCAAGAAAATGAGGATGATGAAGATGAGGATGAAAAGGAAGATAAGGAAGATGAAGAAGAAGAAGGAATTGTTCATCCTAAAAAAGAAGATGATTTTCCTAAGGATAAAAACAACTTCCTTAAAGGTGATGAATTATTTAAACAAGTTCAAATGCCAAGTTCTTTATTCCATAAGGAATGGGATAATGAAAGTGAAGATTTTGAAACAAACCCATGGTAAATTTTATAGATTAATTAGGGTTTCTTAAAATATAGGTGAAGCAATACAACTAAAAGAATAATTCATGTGAGTCTAAATTCGATAAATTTACTTCTATTTTTAAATCTCTTAGGGGGTTTCTAGCGTATTTTTGGTTGGGTTAACGTCTCTAATCACCCAATCACGCCTCGATATTGACATAAATTCAATCCAGTTAGAATTTTTATTTATTTGTAATTCACAAGCGAAACAAATTTGAAAAACTTATTCCAAAACGCCAAAAAAACAAAAAAAAAATAATTAATTTAGTATTACATCAGAGATTTTTTGCATTAAATCTTAAGGTACTGCAGAATAAAAAAAAAAATAATTCCTTACCCCTGACGCATAAATCTAAAATTGTAAACATTAAAATTTTTCAATCAAACAGAATGCAAAAAGAAAATAGACCTAAAAGTAAATAAACAAATATGAACAATAGTACCATATTAGAATGAACGTTGTATGCAAGAACAACCAACAAAGAAAAAGAAGTTTGAATAAACTAAGATGAAAAGTTTTGAAAAATATTTAAATAGTTCAAAGATCGAACAAATTTATTAACAATTATTTATTAAATCAAAAAAACTAAAAAAAAATTTAAAAAAGCAAAGCTAGCTAGATAACTATAATAAATTATGAAATTATTTTTACTGATTCTTACTTATTTATCAATTGTTTATGCAATTAATGATGGATTTATTTCAATACCATTTGAAAAAATTCAACCTAATTCAATATCAGATATTTTTGATGAATTTTCAAATATGTTAAATGAATTAACTGATTTTGAACAAAATCAATTAAAAGTATTAAGTTCTAGTTCTAGTTCTGGTAGTAGTAGTGGTAGTACTACAGGATCTTTTCAAACAAATTTATCAAGTGCTAAAACTTATTATTATATTTCATTTTCAGTAGGTACACCAAAACAAACAATTCAAGCAATGATTGATACAGGATCATCTGATTTATGGTTTATTAATTCAAATAATCAACAATGTCAATCTAATGGAGGTTCAATTGATTGTTCAACTTATGGAACTTTTAATCCATCAAATTCATCAACTTGGAAATCAAATAATACTTCTTTTAATATTAATTATTTAGATGGTTCTCAAGCTAATGGAGAATTTGGTCAAGATTCTTTAGAATTGGTTGAAAATTTTAGTTTAGAAAATGCTAATTTTGCTTTAGTTAATGATTCTTCTGTTCAAATTGGTGTATTTGGTGTTGGTTATTCAAATATTGAAGCAACTTCTGAAAAATATAGTAATATACCAATTCAATTAAAAGAACAAGGATTAATTGCTAAAAATTCTTATAGTATTTATTTAAATTCTAAATCTTCAAATAATGGTAATATATTATTTGGAGGTATTGATCATGCAAAATATGAAGATAATTTAGAAAAAATTTCAATTGTTCCAGTTAATGAAACTTATACATATTCACAAATTCCATTATCAACAATTTCAATATCTTTAAATAATTATACTGGTAAATCATCAAATTTAAATGAACCAAGAGTAGGTGCTGTAATTTATAATGGAACTGATTCATTTAATGGAGGTATTGATTTTAAAAATGAACCAGTTTTATTAGATACTGGAACTACATTTTCATATTTACAAAAAGATCAAGTTGAAACTTTTGTTAATAATTTTGGTGATAATATAACTTATAATAATATTTTTGGAGGTTATAATATTCCTTGTTATATTGGTAATCAAGGAAATTATTTAACATTTAATTTTAATCAACAAAAAGATATTAAAGTTGATTTAAATGAATTTGTAATTGAAAATCCTCAAGGTGGTTGTTTATTTACTTTATTACCAAGTTCTACTGATTTAAATATTTTAGGAGATAATTTCATGAGATCTATTTATGCTGTTTTTAATTTAGATGATAATTATATTTCTATTGCTCAAGCTTCTTATAATAATAATCATCAAATTATCCCTATTGAATAAGTTGTTTTTATAGTTTCTTTCTGTATAGTATTTAGTGTTTTTCTTTTTTTGAATAAATAAATAAATTTTTTTTTTAAAAAAAAGTTAATGAATGCATTTATTGAATAGAATGTAATGTAATATATATATACAAGGAAATTTGTTCTTAATTTAAAATCTAAAAATGTTTAGATACAAAATTTTTAGCATTAATTCTTCTACCATTATCTTTCAGTAATTTAATTTTTCTCCATCTTAAGAAATTTTCATCTTTAATTTTATCTAAATTGATTTTAGGATCCATCATATCCCATAACCATTCAGGATATTCTGAATCTTCTTTAGCTATTGGTTCTTCACCTTTATTATAAATTTTTAAATTTAAAATAGTACCTGCTTTACATGATGATTGATTTAATACTGATGATGTGGAATATAAATTTTTAATATTTATTATTCTAGATTGTTGTATTCTAGTTATATTTCTGAACATTTTAGTCTATTAAGTTTGTTGAGTGAAGTGATTGAATGGAATAGTTTAAAGAAAAGAAGAAATCTTTTGGATTAGATATTCGTGTAAATTGTTGATTTTGGTTGTAAAAAATTTTAGGAGGGGCGTGTAAATTCTTCAAAATGAAAATTTTTGTAATTGTAGAATGAGATCGTTGGACACCAAAAAAATATTTTTAGTATGGAAAGAAAACGAAAACGAGCTAACAATTTTCTTAGTACCAACTCAGGGAAAATACTAACAATCAAAAAAAATTTAAAAATCATAAAAAAAAAAATTTCACTCTTTTCATCTTCAAAACATATAATTTATATATAATAATGCCACCAAAAAAGAAGGGAGCTCAAGAAAAACCAATTTTATTAGGTAGACCAGGTAACAATTTAAAATCAGGTATTGTTGGTTTAGCCAATGTTGGTAAATCAACTTTTTTTCAAGCTGTTACAAGATCTCCTTTAGGTAATCCAGCAAATTATCCATTTGCTACCATCGAACCAGAAGAAGCAAGAGTTGTTGTTCCATCAGAAAGATTTAATAAATTATGTGAATTATATAAACCTAAAAGTGAAGTTCCAGCTTTTTTAACTGTTTATGATATTGCTGGTTTAACTAAAGGTGCTCATGCTGGTGAAGGTTTAGGTAATAATTTCTTATCTAATATTAGAGCAGTTGATTCAATTTTTCAAATGACTAGATGTTTCGATGATGCTGATATTATTCATATTAATGATGAAGTTAATCCAGTTGCTGATTTAGATATTATTAGAGATGAATTAAGATTAAAAGATATTGAATTTGCTAAAAAATATTTAGAAGGTATTGAAAAAATAACTAAAAGAGGTGGTCAATCATTAGAAGTTAAACAAAAAAAAGAAGAAGCTGAATTAGTTTTAAGAATTATTACATTATTAGAAAGTGGTAAAAGAATTGCTAATCAAACTTGGACAGCAAAAGAAGTTGATGCAATTAATCAAATGTTATTATTAACTGCTAAACCATGTATTTATTTAATTAATTTATCAGAAAGAGATTATATTAGAAAAAAGAATAAATGGTTATTAAAAATTAAAGAATGGGTTGATACTAATTCACCAGGTGATATGATTGTTCCAATTTCAGTTTCATTTGAAGAAAAATTAGCTAATATGGCCGATGATACTGAAAGAGAAGCTTATTGTAAAGAAGTTGGTGCCCAATCTGCTTTACCAAAAATTATTGTTAGTATGAGACAAAAATTAGATTTAATTTCTTTCTTTACTGGTGGTCCAGATGAAGTTAGAGAATGGACTATTAGAAAATGGTATACTGCTCCTCAAGCTGCTGGTACAATTCATACTGATTTAGAAAGAACTTTTATATTGGCACAAGTTATAAAATATGAAGATTTAGTTGAATATGGTGATGAAAATAGTGTTAAAGCTGCTGGTAAATTATTACAAAAAGGTAAAGATTATTTTGTTGAAGATGGTGATATCATTTATGTTAAAGCTGCTGATGGTAAAGCTAGATAATTGTATATATCAATCTATTTTTTTAATAATATAATGATCATCTTTTAATATTTTGTTTTAGTAGATCGATAGATAGATAGATCTATGAGTTGTGGTTGTGTGGGGCGTGAAATTTTTCAATTTTTCAATTTTTTCGGTGTCAACAATTTTATTTAAATTCTCTGATTTTTTTATTTTTTAATTTTTTTATCAATTTCTTCTTTTTCTTTCATCCCCTTTTAAACAACCAAAATTAAATGATGAAATTGGTATCTTCATTACTTATTATTCTTTCAGTATTATTCTTTTACTTTAATCAAGTATCAGCTGGTGAATTACCAGAAAATCCTCCAGTTACAGATACTGTATATTTTGATATTGAAGAAGGTGGTAAATCAATTGGACGTATTACAATTGGATTATTTGGTACTATTGTACCAAAAACTGTTGAAAATTTTAAACAATTAGCAATTGGTGTTGATGAAAAAGCTAAATATACAGGATCTATTTTTCATAGAGTTATTAAAGATTTTATGATTCAAGGTGGTGATTTTGAAACTGGTAAAGGTTATGGTGGTTGGTCAATTTATGGTGGGAAATTTAATGATGAAAATTTTGATTTAAAACATGATCGCCCTTATAGATTAAGTATGGCTAATGCTGGTAAAAATACTAATGGATCTCAATTCTTTATTACTACTGTTATTACTAAATGGTTAGATGGTGCTCATGTTGTATTTGGTGAAGTTTTAGATGGTAAAGATGTTGTTGATTATATTGAAAAAGTTAAAACTTCAGGTGGTAGTCAACCATTAAAAGAAATTAAAATTGCTGCTGCTGGAGTTTTAGGTGAAGAAGAATCAAAAGTTGAAGAAGTTGTCAAAGATGAACTTTAGATTAGATTTACATTAAATTAAATATATATAAATACATTGACTATTATTATTATTATTATTATTATTATTATTATTCTGGATTTACTTTTAATCCCAACATTTCTATAGTACTTCCTTTTCCATATAAAGGAATATCATCAAGATAAATTTGATCATCAGTATCATTAATTATATCATTTAATAAAGTATCAAAAGCAGCAGAACTCGTTAGATCAGATCTTGATTGTGAATTATTATTATTATTAGAATTATTAATAGTTGAACCAGGTGGAACTGTATTAGTAATAGTTTGAGGTGTTGATAAAATTGGAGTCATTGTATTTGCTGTAGTATTACTTACAGTCATTGAAGTTGATTTTGATACTGAAGTTGATAATTGTTGTGATGAAGATTTTCCATGAATTGAATTATTATAAGAATGTCCACCATCAGAAATATGATAACTTGACATATTATTTATAACATCAATTGAATTATTTAAATTTAATATACTTGATAATAATCTTGATGATATAACATCATAAACTTTTGGAGCTTGATAAAGATTAGCACCTATAATATAATAATCTTGTAAAATTTGTATAGAAGAATTATCAAATCTTTTTTGTTTACGTATAATCCAAAAATCAGGTTCTCTAACATATGCTATAACAAATTCAATACCTGTCATTTCAGATAATTTTGATTGAAAAAATTGTTGAAATGTCATATTTATTGGTATTTGAATTTCTTGATATTGAAATTGCATCATTAATACTTGATTATTTGATGTACGATCATAAAATGGTGATAATGAAAAATATTCTAATACATTAGTTGTATTCAAACCTCTTGATTGAATAAATTCTGGTGATTTCCATTGTATTTCATCTAAAGATTCCATTATATTATATTATATTATCTTATATTATATTATCTTATATTATATTAATATATATATATTATCTCTCTGTCTCTATATGTAAATATCTATGTATCTAACTAACAAAAAAAAAAAATTAAAAAATTTCGATCATTATTGTTTGTTCGCGGTGGTGGTGGTGAATTTTTCCAATTCTTGATTTAACCAATTTGCTTCATTTAACATATCTTCATCAGTTCTTGGAATTCTATCTAATTCACTATTTTCTTTTAATTCATTAATTAATTGATTTTGATGATTTAATTTTCTTTCAAAAAAAATTTTATATTGTTTTTCAAAATCATTATTTTCAATTTTTGTATATATTGAATCACCAAATCCATCAATTTTATATCTTGGTATAATATGAGTATGTAAATGAGGTACTGATTGTCCAGATTCTGGACCATCTTGAATTGCAATATTTAAAGAATCTGCTTTATATAATTTTTTTATAAATTTATGAATTAATTGTAATGTATTCATATAATCACTTGATTCTTCAGGTGTTAAATCAGCTAATCTGAAAACTGATGTACGTAAAGGTACTATTAATACATGACCTGGAACTAATGGTTTTAAATTTACAACTGCATAAGTATATTTTGATTTATAAAATACTTGAGTATTAACTAAATATTTATAAAAATAAATATCTGTTGTAGCAGTAGCAGCAGTAGCAGCAACAGTAGTAGCCATATTATTATTTTCTTGAATAGATTAAGGAAAATTTGAAATCTAGAAAATTGAGATTTTGACAGATCTGAAAAATTCTGATTGAAAAAGAAGAAATGGAACGATAATTTCATTATTTTTTATATCTATCAATTATTTTTATTTGTCTCTTATCGTTTAGAAGATTTGAGTTAAAACACAATATATTTCATTTTCAAGGATTGTATTTCAATAAAACCTAAATTCATTAGATTTAAAGTATTTAAAACATAAATTCAAAGGTATATAGAGAGAGATAAAATAGATATATAAAGTTTATACTGGTAATTAATCTTTTTTTGGTACGTGTCGTGTCGTGTAGCTGTTAAATTGAGACACCGAGTTTATTAATAAGGAGCGAGACATTCCAAAATCAAAATGTGCGGCAGCCACAGCGAAAAAATTCAAAAAAAATTCAAAAAAAATTTACAACCAACGCAACGCATTATGCAGGACACTACACTACTCAATCTTACATCCTTTTACCCCTAAACAACTTTTTACTTTTTACTTTTCACTTACTAATTTTCTATCTTAAATTCTTGATTTTCACTTCACTACAAGAGAATTCGTTAATCTTTGTTATCTACTCTCTACAATTGATTAAAATATAATACATTTTTAAAATATTTATATTGTCAATTCGTAAAAACCTATAAACTAGTTATAAATTTATTTGTTAACTTTAGAGAAATATTCTTTTGATTCTTTAACTTCTGGTTTAATAGTTTCTGAACCTGGTTGCCAGTTAGCTGGACAAACTTCACCGTATTTTTCAGTGAATTGGAAAGCTTCCAATAATCTTAATGATTCATCAACTGATCTACCAACTGGTAAATCATTAATGGTGATTTGTCTTAAAACCCCTTTTGGATCAATTAAAAAGATACCTCTTAAAGCAACACCTTCTGATTCAATTAAAACACCATAATCTTTTGATAAAGTATGGTTAGTATCAGCTAATAATGGAATGTTAACTGGACCTAAACCACCATCTTTTCTGGCAACATTAGTCCAAGCTAATAATGAATATTCTGAATCAGTTGAAGCAAATAAAATTTCAGCATCTTTATCTTGGAATTTCTTAACAGCTTCTGAATAAGCAATAATTTCAGTTGGACAAACAAAAGTAAAAGCTAATGGAATAAAAGCTAATAAAACCCATTTACCTTTATATTGTTCTAATGAAACTTCTTCAAAAACACCATCAACGACAGCAGTTTTTTTGAATGATGGAGCTTCTTTACCAATTGATGGAACGACAACAGATGACATTATTATTAGTTAAATTAATTTATAAATGAAAATATAATAAAATATATTACTGAAAAAAGGAAAGAAATAGAAAAAGAGAAAAATCAAAAAAAAAAAAATTTTAAAATCCGTTTAGAAATTGGGAATTGGGAATCCTTTAAATAGTTTAGATATTTTTTTTTCTGTTTGGACGTTTTCTCTACTAAATTGAAATTCATATGAAAGCTAAAATAAAATAAAATAAATTCTTTTTTTCGGTATAACTTTTTTGAATAAATAATCAAAATTCAATTCTAGACAGAAGTAAGTTTACGTTACGATTACTAAGATTTTTTTTTATTAAGGAGACAAGAATTAATTTAGATAGAGCGACATTTTTAAATCAAATCTCGTGGGGAGGTTTCTTCATTACATTCTACATCTGTTTTGATCAGTCTCAATTGTTCAATTGAAATTACAAATATGCATAAATATATATCTTACTTCATTGTTTCAATTCTAAATGATTGAAAAATTTATCAATTCCAAATGACCTTGAAGTCAACTACAAAAACAAATATATATATATATTGATTTACACTTTTGGTAATCTTGGGGGGTCTATTTTTTTCTCTCTCAGTTTTTACTATTTTTAATTGGATAAGAAAAATTAAATGTGGGTGGGTGGGTGTGCATACCGCCACAGTTTGTACCAAAAGAAAAACCCGCTCCACGACATTCCACAGGGTTCTATGTCGACTACAAATTATAACTACTTTAGTTGTTTTGTTATCAAATATGTCACCACACATATTTATTAATCTATTCTATCTATTGTATCATATATTTATATATTTCCCGAACCAAGGAATTGGACTATTAAACAATAAAAAGTCCAAAATTATTTTATATTACTAATTCTATCTATTGTTCTTTTTATTTATAGATCTTGTGGGAATTTTTTGCAACTCTTGTTTATTTGGTCCTTCTAATTTATTATTTTATTTTATCTTATCTTATTTAAATTTATTTTTCTTTTATTTTTATTAATTAGAATAATAATAATAGTAAGTACTATATTGTAGATTTAAAAATCAAGAAAGATTCTTTACGTGAATGTATTAATTACTATTACTTTAAGAAACAAATTAACTATCTATTTAATATTATATTATTTTTATATAATATTCTTAAAAAATAAGGCATAATTTACAGTATTCTCAAAAACAAATTATCCATATTAAAAAAAAATATTGAATTTTCGTATGACAACATGCCCTTTAAACTACTTTATGGAAAGATAAAATCCAGGAGTATTCAATAAACACATAATTAGTTCGTTTGAAATTTTTAAAAAATAAACGAAACGGGGTCCAACTCTTTTTATTCTTACCAATTTTGCTGGCTCACAAAACATGACCCTATTTCCAAATTGAAACAAGATTCAACAGTATTTGTGAGCTGCAAAGTCGGTGTTTTTACTAACCACCATTCGAAGTGGGGCCGAGTTAATTAGCTTTTTGTTGTTGCTCATGTAGAGACGTAGGTCATTTAGAGACCGACACGGATATGGAATTAAAGTATACAATCTATATAAGTAAATAAAAACAAAACTAATATTATAGTTTGACCAATTTATAATAAAACTATTAAACCAATATTAAAATTAAATCACCTTATTACCTTATTAATTAATTAAGAATGAAGAATTAAGAATCAAAATACTTTATAAAATGACATGGTGGAATTTGAATTTATTTAACAAGTGATCTTAAAATAAACCAAAATTAAATGATAATAATATAATAAAATTATTTGAATTATAAAACTAATTATTGAATGATTGATTAATGGTGAATTGTTTTTGGTATTATGGAAAAAAAAAAAATTGCAAAAAAAAAAAAGAAGTAAAACGTTATGTAAATTTTTGTTAGGCCAATTTTTTTAGTTATCCGTACCAAAAAATATTTTTTACAACCATTTTCATTTTTTTTTTATTTTTTATTTTGCAACCACAAACTGTTCATTTTTTAACATCAACTTATAATTCAATCAACGTATTATTATTAATAATTATATAATTCATCATAATATTAATTAGATTTAAATTATATTAGGATTTTTGGTTTAGTTTAAAGGATATTAAGTGTGTAGTTTAATTCCATAGTTGGTTCATATTTTTTTACTAAAAAGGATTGGGTTACTTTTATTCTAAATATAACCTGACCTCTTTGGAAAGTATTTTGCTGGTCACTACTACAATAAAACAAAACCCTAATTCAATTTTATGAACGGGGTTTTGGTAAAAGTGGCCAGCAAAATCTTGATTTTAAAAAAGTACACAAGCCCGTTTCGTTTCAATTTTTATTGCGGCATGGGCCCGCAGAAAGCCATCATTCGAAAACTCGGAATATTTTTCCGACACTGAGCTTTGGCGCAACTGCGCGTACCTGTATTTTTAAAAGTTAACTTTCAAACAAGACGTTGGTTCGAACCCCCTAAGGAATATGTTAGATTTGTTGAAAAATCAAGTAATTAATAACATAATAACAGCTGCAGAAGTCAAGTAAGTACAATAATGTCAGTTTTTATGAAGAAATTTTATATTTATGCTAAAAAATATTTGGTATATGTGTTAAAAATTATGGCAGTATTCCTGGGGCCAAATTAAAATGACGGGCCAAATTTAACACGATGTTAGTTTAATATTTTCGCGTCGATCGTATAGTAAGTCGCACCAGCAAAAAAGATTCTCTCATACGGGACGGGACGCTCTAGATTATATTTTTTTTTTTTTTTTGCATCGCATCACAAAAATAATATAAAACTTTTTCGCAACCTATTTTTTTTGTTATAAATTATCACAAACAAATCACTTATTATTTATTTTATATATTATCATTTATATTTATTCATCATTAATAATTATTATTTATTTTCATATTCAAGTTAAATATTATTTAATTCAATTTCAATGATTTTTCAACTATAAAAAACTGGGTATATATATCAATTTCAATGATTATTAAATTCCTAATCCCTAATTAATATAACTACATTGAAGTTTATTTTAAATATCATAATTAGGTCAAACTATCACTATAGTTTGGAGTTTATTCACCTAAAACTGAGATCCATTATATATATTATATAATTTAATTCCATGTCCGTGTAGATCTCTAAACGATCTCTAAATGAACAACAACAAAAGGATAGTAAAAACAAAAACACCGACTTAGCAGTTCACAAATACAAGTGAATCTTGTTTCAATTTGGAAACAGGATCTTGTTTTGTGAACTGCCAAAATCGGTAAAACCAAAAAGAGCCCGACCCCGTTTCGTTCATTTTTTAAAAATTTCAAAAAGTTAAAAAAAATGGACCACGTTAAAATGGGCTAATTATGTGTTTATTGGAAACTCCTAGATTTTCTCTTTGCATATATGTGGTTAAAAGGGTGTATGGTAATACAAAAATTTAAAAATAAATTAAAATGAATGCATTTTTTTATTTTTTTATTAAAGTTTTTACAAAAATTCTATTATAATTTTTAATTCCGTTTAATTATTAAATTCAGAAATACTAATTTAGCTAATTTACATAATTTTTATTAACTTAAACTTAATTTTTGTTGTTCACTAATCGTATTTTATGAACAAGTTTGCAATAAATGGTTTAAACTCTTAGTAATATTTAGTTATATTATCATTTACCGAAGTAGAAATAGAATATATTCTTTTTAATCTAATTAATTAATTATTAAAATTATTAAAGCTCAGTCCTTGTTAATATAGCTTGACTTAACCTTGTGAACTTATATACTGTACCACCTTTCCAAAACAGGAAAACAAGTGCAAAAAATTAGTGTGAAACCAAACTAAGTTAGATTCTCAAATATAATTTTAAAACATTTTAAACAATTTTTCAAACAATTTTATACTGAAATTATGTGTTTATTTGAGCTGATAAATAAAATACAATAAATATAAACGGATATAAATATATAGGGGCAATAAAATATTTTTTACATTTTCTTTTCTTTTTTTTTTTTTTCTTGGTTCAATCTTAAATTATGGGAAATTTCAACAAAACTGCTACCACCTTTCAAAAAAAAAAAAAAACCTAGAAATTTAATATCGCTATCTCTCAGAAATAGAAAAAGAGTTGAAGTTATTTTTATAATTTATTGAGAGAAATATAAAAATTCGTATATTATTCTCTAAGCAACATTTTAATTTAAAACTTTAAAGAATAAAAAACCTTGGAAATAGTTTATACTTCTTTAAAAATAATGTTGTGATGAATAAACTAAAATTTCAAACGGCACAACTACTTATCAACTTTATCGATTTATATAAATTTATTTAAAAGCGATACATACACGGAAATAAGAATTAAATAAATCATAATTTGTATTTCTGTAAAGATAATATTCTTAGAAATCATAATATCAAAGAGCCATACATCCTTATCAATCTCTTTACCAACTTTAAAGGAAAGTTCTTAATATCAATTTATTGGGGTATAAATAGTCAAAGAAATTCTTTGAAAAAATTGAAATTTGAAAGATCCAATAATACAAATTATTTAAATATATTCAAATTCAATTTACAAAATGCAATTCAAAGTTTTATTAACTGCTATCGTCGCTTCTATTGGTTTAGTCAAAGGTGCTGATTCAGATCCTGCTCCTTGTGTAGGTTTATCAGGTGCTGCTTTAAGACAATGTTTACAAGGTCCTCGTAAATAATCAATTTAGAATTAAATATTGAAATTGATGATGATTATAATCGTGGTAGAGTTTTTACAACAATTTCATAGTAATCATTCATAAGTTTAGTTAATTTAAACCTGTTTAGTTCAATAGATTATATTTTTTTTAATTCTAATTATCTTCTTTTTAGAGAATAAATATGTTTTGTGATATCGATCAAAAATCAAAAATTGTAGAATAATTTCTTTTTTACAGCATTGTAATAATTTGTTTATAAAAAAAATCAAAAAGGTAAAACCGTTGGTATTATTAGAATTGGCTATTTAAGTCATTTAATTTTACAATTTGCTTGTGATTTAGGTCTAAAATTGCAGTATTTTCAAAATCATCATCTAAAAAAATAAATCAAGTTATTGAATTAAGTGCTGATGAATTGATAACAATCGCTGAGAGATGAAAATTGGTCTAAAAACATATGCTGATATTTTGGATGTAATTTTAATTGCGCAACCATTTTTATTTTTTATATTTTTTTTTTTGTTTTTTCTTGGTCCAAATTTAAAATCTTCAAATAGACTGCCAAATTAAAAATTTCATAATTTGAAACTTTAAATAATCAAAATGGTTAGAATTTATACTTCTCTAATTATAGTTTGTTACTATGACACCATAGTTTCAAGCGGCACAAATAATTATCAATTTTATCTATTTATAATTGTACTTATCAACGGTATTAATCAATATACATATACATATATTTATACGATCTGAATATAGCATAATTTCAAACGGCACAAATAATTAGGTTGACCTTTCCCCAAAAAGTAGTTTAAAACTTGGCCACAGTTTCAGGATCTTCTTTAGTACAATAGGGAAAAGGTATTTAATATAAAGTATACTGTTGGTTTATAGTATTTTCAGAGCTTAATTGACTTTCATATAAAAATCTTTAACCGTTGAGTTAAATATTAAAAGCCACCATTAGCATCGCGGTTTCTCAATAAACGAGAGGCTTAAGTAGTAATTAGACTTATACATATGTTTATAATATTATAATTTGTTTAAAAATAGACTTATATTGATATTATGAAAAAAAATCCAAGAAAAAAAACCCCTTATCGATTTATATTATATATGACTAAAAACATATTGAGATAGGAAGTAGATAATCCATAATATCAGAAGGCTCAAATAGATACCCCATTATTATTTTTGATAAGAAATATGCAGTTCTTAATATAATGTCTTGGGTGGTACACTGGGGTATAAATATTCAACGAAATTCCTTGAAAAAAATGAAAATAGAAAGATCAATAATACAAATTATTTAAATATTCAAATTCAATTTACAATGCAATTCAAAGTTTTATTAACTGCTATCGTCGCTACTATTGGTTTAGTCAAAGGTGCTGATTCAGATCCTGCTCCTTGTGTAGGTTTATCAGGTGCTGCTTTAAGACAATGTTTACAAGGTCCTCGTAAATAATTAAATTAGAACTAAATGTTGAAATTGATGATGCTTATTATAATCGTGGTAGAGGATTTACAACAATTTCATAGTGATCATTCATAAGTTTAGTTCAATTGATTATTATTATTTTTTTAATTCTTATTATCTAGTTGTTTAGAGAATAAATATGTTTTGTGAGATCGAACAATAATCAAAAAAATAAAAAATGTAGAATCTAATTCATGTAGCAATTGCAACGCCCCGATTGTTTTGATTGCGCACCAATTATTTTATTTTTTTTATACTTTACAATAAGAATATCTCTTTTCAAAAGTTAATTTATTGAGTTGTTACTCTTGTGAATTTATTGGAATGTTAAACTCTATATTCCTATGAACGGTATGGCATCAAAAAAAAATTTGTGGAAAATCTAAAAAAAAAAATCGTCTGACTCTTTCAACGTTACACTTTTACTGATTAGATAATTTCTAATTATAATTTTTTAAACCGTTATATATAATTTCGTATAATTTATTATCTTTGTATAGATGTATTGAGAATATAATTATAATTAAAAAATCCATTCCTAAAATATAGAGAAATTCATTGCTAAGATATAATATAATTATAGATAAATTTATTATTAAGATATAACGATTATAAAATAGAAGAAGAAGGGTTTTTATTTTTGATTGGTACCAAGAAATTTCTTATTTGAGTTTATTAGTAAAAGTATATAATTTCAATTCCTTTTATCAATATTTCATAATACACATACCGGATTGAAAAACTAAAATGGAACATAATTTTAGTAATATAAAATCTAAATAACTTAAAATATAAGAATTATCAGTTGATTCAATATCTTAAACTGAGTTATTTTCTGAAAGTGTTAGATATTATGAAAAAAATAATAATATTTATACTTTTAACATTTCTACATGTCTATTAGTGTAGTTGTTATACCCCAATATTTATAACACACCATCGTGGTATCTTCGATTATATATAATTTTCTAGAGAATATTCAATTTCTAATTTTAGATTTATGTGTTGGTTTCAGACTTGATTACAATTATCGTGGGTCAGTCATTTTGTTCTATGTTGCAAAATAGTTTTTGCCATGTCAACGAGTAAGTATGATTATATCTATTATTAATTTTTGTGAAATAAAGTGAAACATAACACATATTAGAATAATTCACTTATTTTCAAATATTATCTATCACAGATATTTTTTTGTTTTCTAAAGAGGGGTTAGCAAACATTATAAATAGACTTGAAAAGAATGAATTTCAAAAATTTATATAAAAAAAATTAACAGATGAATTAAAAAAAAATCCTTCCATTCCATATGAATTTGTTAGATAAATGTTACTATTTCAATTCTTAGTACCTAATATGTATAATAATATTGATGTTATATTTTGATTATTTAAGGAAATTAGTTTACTAAGTTTAATGAGATTTACCTAAATTATGTTTGATAAATTTGTTTAAATGACAAGTACTATTCCAATCAAATTATACATTTATTATTTACACAAGGTATATAGAGAAATTTTATTAATTTGACCCATTAGAAGAATGTGATCAAAATATAAGACCCATTAATCTAACTTTGCAAATCTAGAACTAGTTTATCATTATTATAGTCAAGAGTAGATAAGTATTTGCTTGTAATAATTTCTACTTATGATAAGAATTATTTCAGAATTAAAAAATTTTTCCAAAAATTGTTATCAAATATTTTCTAATTTTTGGAACCAGTTTTATTATTACAATCTATAAATACTTTGTATTATAGGTTTTTAAAAATATAATATGTATAATATATAAGTTTATAGAGTTAATGTATAAATGTTTATTTTTGTATTGATCTTGGTCATGGTACCAATACGTATTAGATGCTATACTTTTAATGCGATCCTTTTTTTGGCCCCGAACCCAAATATTTTGAATGCGATGGGATTAATTTATTGATGCCACACTTGAAAAAAAATATACACGTACACATCTAACCTATCAACTGAATAAAAAAAAAATTTTCATTTCAATTCATTTCAAACCAAAAAAAAATTTTTTTTTTTTTTTTATACAACTTTCCCTTTTTCTTCTTTCTATATTTTCAATTGTTTTTCAATACCCAATTGATCATGTCTCAAGGTACTTTATACGTTACTCAACAAATCAGAAGTCTTACTCCAAAGGCTTTAGTTAAATATTTTAAATTAGATATTAAATTATCTGATAAAGATGATCAATATCATAAATATTTTACTTTAAATAAAATTCCTGCTTTTATTGGACCAAAAGGTTTTAAATTGCATGAAGTTATTGCTATTAGTATTTATTGTATGTATTATATGAATTTTTTATGTTTTTTTTATTTTTTTTCAATTTTTTCAATTGATTCTACAGTGATGAGAAAATTTTTTTTATATTTATACAGTTATCCCTGTCTTAATACATTATGTCGAGGATATTTAATCTGAAATTTAAATCAATTGATATTGAAAATTAAAACAATCAAATAAATAAAATGTCAATATACTAACTAATTTATAAAGTAATCAATTTAGCTGATCCAAAAACTAAATTTTTAGGTAAAAATGCTGCTGAATATGCTGAAGTTTTAAAATGGGCTTCATTTGCTAATACTGAATTATTACCAAACATTGCTAATATTTTTAAATCATTAACTGGTGCTTCTCCATATAATAAAAAATTAATTGATGATAGTAGTAAATATTTAACTCAAGTTTTAGCTATTTTTGAAACTAGATTAAGTAATTATACTTATTTAGTTGGTGAAAGAATTTCATTTGCTGATATTTTTGCTACTACTATGTTTGTTAGAGGTTTTGATTATTTATTTGGTACTGCTTGGAGAAAACAATATCCAAATATTACTAGATGGTATAAAACTATTATTAAAACACCATATTTATCAGAATTTTTAGGTGATTATAAATTTATTGATAAACCAGTTGAATATACTCCACCTAAAAAAGAAAAGAAAGCTAAAGAATCAGCTCCAAAAGCTGCTGCTGCTCCAAAAGCTGCTCCAAAACCTAAAGCTGTTGAAGAAGATGATGAACCAGCTGCTGCTCCAAAACCAAAACATCCATTAGAAGCTTTAGGTAAACCAAAAGCTGCATTAGATGAATGGAAAAGAACTTATTCAAATGAAGAAACTAGAGAAGTTGCTATTCCATGGTTTTGGAAAAATCAATATGATCCAGAAGAATGGTCATTATGGAGAGTTGATTATAAATATAATGATGAATTGGAAAAAACTTTTATGTCCAATAATTTAGTTGGTGGATTTTTCAATAGATTATCAGCTTCAACTAAATATATGTTTGGTTGTTTAGTTGTTTATGGTAAAGATAATGATAATGGTATTACTGGTGCTTTCTTAGTTAGAGGTCAAGATTATGTTCCTGCTTTTGATGTTGCTCCAGATTGGGAATCATATTCATTTAGTAAATTAGATGCTTCAAAAGATGAAGATAAGAAATTTATTGATAATATGTTTGCTTGGGATGAACCAGTTGAAATTGATGGTAAAAAAATTGATATTGCTGATGGTAAAGTATTTAAATAGATTTTAAATACTTTGAAAATAATTTATTTAATTCTTGGTTAATTTATATATGAATGGGTATATATATAAATATTAATATTAATAAGTGTGATTTAATTGTTTAAAATGATATTATCTATTATCAGTTTCTGTTGTAAGTTGTTTCTCTAATTTTGACATTGACATTTAAAAAAGACAATGAAGAAAATAAATTAAAATAATTATAATTAAAATTCTGCGGTAACATTTACACTACTAACATTAGATAAAGACACCCACACCGCAATAGTCTGTTCTGGATTAAAAGGGTTACACGTAAAATAGAAGTTTTTTTGAAATCAAAAACAACAAGACAGAAAAAAAAGAACAACTAAAAAAAAGAACAAGAAAAAAAATAAAAAAAAAAAAAACTTCCAAAAATTGATTTTCAACAGATTCTTTTAATTAATAACTAAAATCCATATTTTATTTCTATTTATCCAAATAGATTTTTATTTAGATACTTATTCATTTATAGATTAAATTTCATTATATATCTATATCTATATATATATACATTTGATAGACGTATATTTAGATATTTATTTTTTTAATTTTCCTTGCATTTAATTTAATTTAATTTAATTTAATTTCATATCAACAACAACAATCCACTCACTACAACAACAAACAACCCACACGAATATAAAACATAAATCATGGTTTATTACAAGAATCATTACCTAAATTATATACGAAGAAAACCTTTGGCATTATTAGCACCAATTAGTTTGGTATTAATAATATATTTTTATTTTTTTGCATCATCATCTTCACAACAATCAAATAAATATAATTATACTAAAAAAACTACTTGGTTTAATAAGAATAAAGATTCAATTATATTAAAAAATTTACCAAAAAATCATATTAGTCATTATGATTTAAATAAATTAACAGTATCACCAGATGCATTAACAAAAAAAGAAGAAGTTTTAATTTTAACACCAATGTCAAAATTTTTACCACAATATTGGGATAATTTATTAAAATTAACATATGATCATTCATTAATTAGTTTAGGATTTATATTTCCAAGAACTAATGAAGGTGATGATGCATTAAAAAGTTTAGAAAATCAATTAAAAAAATCAAAAAATGAAAATAAATTAAATTTTAAAAAAGTTACTATATTAAGACAAGATTCAAATTCTTTAGATAGTCAACAAGAAAAAGATAGACATGCATTTAGTGTTCAAAAAGAAAGAAGATCAATGATGGCATTAGCTAGAAATTCATTAGTTTTTACAACAATTTCTCCAACAACTTCATGGGTATTATGGTTAGATGCTGATATTGTTGAAACACCAATAAATTTAATTCAAGATTTAACTGCTCATAATAAACCAGTTTTATCAGCAAATGTATATCAAAGATATTTTGATAATGATTTAAAACAAGATTCAATTAGACCTTATGATTTTAATAATTGGGTTGAAAGTGAAGATGGTTTAAAATTAGCATCAACTTTAAGTGATGATGAAATTATTGTTGAAGGTTATTCTGAAATGGCAACTTATAGACCTTTAATGGCACATTTTTATGATGCTAATGGTGATGTTAATACTGAAATGCAATTAGATGGTGTTGGTGGTGGAGCTGTATTGGTTAAAGCTGATGTTCATAGAGATGGTGCTATGTTTCCTTCATTCCCATTTTATCATTTAATTGAAACTGAAGGTTTTGCTAAAATGGCTAAAAGATTAGGTTATCAAGTTTTTGGATTACCTAATTATTTAGTTTATCATTATAATGAATAGAAGAATAGATTTTAAAAAAAAATAAAAAATTCAAAAAAAAAAAAAGAAACATAATAAATAAATAAATTTAACATTTTGTATATTAATAATAACTTTGATATTTTGTAAATTAAAAAGAAAGAATAAAGAATAAAGAATATATGTTATATATAATTCATATTTATATTTTATAATTAATAATTGAAGTTTTTGCCCTATATAAATTTTTTTTTAGTTTGTTTGTTTGATCTTCCCTCTCTGCTGCAAATTTAGAGCGAAAAAAAAAAAAAAAATACTAAGCAAAAAAAGAAAATCAAAAAAAAAAAAAAATTTATCTCATCTCCTAAAATTTCTTTATAACACCCTCCCTCATTAAATAATTTATATTAATTATCAAATAATAATGCAATTATCATGGAAGGATATCCCACCAGTTCCAACGTCTAATGACATGTTGGACATTATATTGAATAGAACTCAAAGAAAAACTCCAACAGTTATAAGACCAGGGTTTAAAATTACAAGAATTCGAGCATTTTATATGAGAAAAGTTAAATTTACAGCAGAAGGATTTACAGAAAAATTTACCGATTTATTAAGTGGATTTCCAAATATTAATGATGTTCATCCATTTCATCGTGATTTAATGGATACTTTATATGAAAAAAATCATTATAAAGTTTCTTTAGCTGCTATTTCAAAAGCTAAAACTTTAATTGAACAAGTTAGTAGAGATTATGTTAGATTAATTAAATTTGGTCAATCATTATATCAATGTAAACAATTAAAAAGAGCTGCTTTAGGTAGAATGGCAACTATTACAAAAAAATTAAAAGATCCTTTTATTTATTTAGAACAAGTTAGACAACATTTAAGTAGATTACCAAGTATTGATCCAAATACAAGAACTTTATTAATTTGTGGTTATCCAAATGTTGGTAAATCATCATTTTTAAAATGTATTACAAAAGCTGATGTTGAAGTTCAACCTTATGCATTTACAACAAAATCTTTATATGTTGGACATTTTGATTATAAATATTTAAGATTTCAAGCTATTGATACACCAGGTATTTTAGATCGTCCAACTGAAGAAATGAATAATATTGAAATGCAATCTATTTATGCTATTGCACATTTAAGATCTTGTGTATTATATTTTATGGATTTATCAGAACAATGTGGATTTTCAATTGAAGCTCAAGTTAAATTATTTAATTCTATAAAACCTTTATTTGCTAATAAATCAGTTATGGTTATATTAAATAAATCAGATATTATTAAAATTGAAGATTTAGATGAAGAAAAACAAGATTTAATAAATAGTGTTAAAAATACTAAAGGTGTTGAAATTATGAATACATCATGTTATGAAGAAGATAATGTTATGAAAGTTAGAAATCATGCTTGTGAAAAATTATTAACTTCAAGAATTGAACAAAAATTAAAAGGTACAGCAAGAATTAATAATGTATTAAATAAAATTCATGTTGCAAAACCTCAACAAAGAGATGATATTGAAAGATTACCATATATACCAGATGGTGCAAAAGAATTAATTAAACAATATGATATAAATGATCCAAATAGAAAATTATTATCAAGAGATATTGAAGCAGAAAATGGTGGTGCTGGAGTATTTAATATTAATTTAAAAGATAAATATTTATTAGAAGATGAAGATTGGAAAAATGATGTTATGCCAGAAGTTGTTGATGGTAAAAATGTTTATGATTATTTAGATCCAGATATTGCAGCTAAATTACAAGCATTAGAAGATGAAGAAGAAAGATTAGAACAAGAAGGTTTTTATGATTCTGATTCAGAAATTGAAGATGAAGAAATTGAAGATATTAAAGAAAAAGCAAAATGGATTAGAAATAAACAAAAAACTATGATTATTGAAGGTAGAAATAGAAAATCTTTAAAAAATAAAGCTATAATGCCAAGAGATCAAATTAAAAAATCATTTAGTGAATTAGAAGATCATATGTATAATATTGGTCATGATACAAATAAATTAAAAGATACAATTAAAAAGAGAAAAAGAGACGATACAGAAGGAGAATCAGGTATTGATATTTTAAGAAAAGATCAAGGTATTAAATTACAAAAATTATCTAAAAAGAAATTTGCTAAACATCAAACTGATAGATTAAATGATGGTGTTAATGATGGTGCATTACAATCACAAACTGAAAAATTAGCTAAAATTCAAAGAAGAGAAAGAAATAGAATGGCAAGACAAGGTGAAGGTGATAGACATTCAACTGCTTCTTTACCAAAACATTTATTTAGTGGTAAAAGAGGTATTGGTTCAAATGATCGTAGATAGACAAAGACAAATACAAATTAGAGAGAGTGGAAAAAATTTTATATTTTGGAAGAGTTTATTTATTCGGTTTTATAAGAATATATTTTTTTTGTGTATACTAGTAATATATAAATATAATAATAGGAATATTGATTAAGATATTATAATAATCCGATGTTTGGCAACAGCATTGATTTTGGTATTTTTTAAATAAAACTTTGCACGTGAGTAGTCACGTGTAAGATATTTTTTGATTATCTAAGATATTATGTAACGCCATATAATTTTGATCTAAATATTTATTTGGATCTTCCCTGATCCTGAAAATAGTAAATTAGTAATGATTTTATGAATTCATAACTAAATAATATAATAGAAAGTATATATTATATCAGTAATTTCAAAATGATATTAATACTATTGAAATATTTCTATAAAGCTTGAAAAAAATGTAAGGTAACAAAGTAGAAAAATAGAATAGAAAAATAAAATTAATTTAATTTAAGGATTTGAAATAAGTTTAGTACAACATCCAAAAAACTTAAATTTAAGCTTAATTTGAAAAAACTGAAAAAAATCAATCAATGAATAGTAATTTAAATTTAAATTTTAAATCTAAATTTAATTTAAACCAACAACGAGGTTGGAATTAAAAGAAACGAAAAGAACAAAAGAAGAAAAAGAAAAAGAAGTAAAAATGAAATCGGGAAAGGAATCCACAGTTTTTTTTTTCTTTTTGTTTTGTTGCTTTTTTTGAGAACTACTTAACAATTTACAATTTTTTACAGTTTTTTAAAAATTCTAATCAAAAATTTCAACCAACTAACTACAAAATCTAAATTATAGGCGGGGAGAGGGATACATAATACATACATAGATACATAATACATATATTATAGTATGTATGGATTAATTTTTCGAAACCATTGGTTTTAAAACTAAAAACTGAAAACTAAAACAAAAAAAAAACATTAATAATAGCCCTGGGGTATATATATATATTTGATACAATATAATATATAAGCGATTAGTAAATAATTAGTATTAATAGTTGGTTTTTAATTAATTATTTTTTTATCTCCTTGAATTTGTCGTTCTGTCTTACTTTAATTAATAGTTTAGTTTGTATTTCTTTGTTTCTTACCGTTTTCAATCTTTTAATTTTTAGTTATTTTTTGAACTAACTAAATTCTAGTATAGTATAGTATAGTATAATACCATACTACTGTGTATATGTAGTACACAAAATCCCAAGAAATTACAAGGAAAAAATAGAAATAGAAATAGAAATTGAAATAGAAGTAGAAAACTAGCGGCATATTATCAAAGGGGATACGGAGTAAATGAAGTATGTTTATTGAGTACATTTACATTTATATTTACAGATTTACAACACATATCATCGTACATATATATTATTACCTATTCTAATATTTAGATATATGTATAGATAATTATGAAAGTAGGTTATTACATTGTAATATTTGGTATGGTATGGTATGGTTGTAACTAGGGTTCGTTATCTTTCTATTCTTCTTTAAATTTTATTTTATTTTATTTTATTTTTTTTCTGTTATCAAATTGTAGTTTTATTTTATTTTTTTGTTTTGTCTCTTTTGATAAGAAGAAAAAGAAAAAGAAAAAGAAAGAGAAAAATAAGATTGATTAGATTTATTTTATTTTGTATCTTTATATCTTTATCTTTCTTCAGATATACATTCAAACAAAGTTTTACAACCAATTATATATACATATACATATATATATATTGTTCTTTATTTATTGTTATTCACTACTTAGTTCTTCATCATGGGTATTGGTCAAGTAATACCACCACCACCACTGGCACCCAATCATACTGGTACTACTAGTGATGGTAGTAGTACCCCTAATAAATTCAACACCAACACCTCAAATATCACCACGACCAACTCCACAACCACATCCACACCTCTTAGATCCACAACTATTATTAATAATAATTCATCACCAAATTCATATACTAACAATATTAATACTACTACTACATTTCAACAACCAAGACAACATCATCATCATCTGTATTCTTCTAATTCATTTCAAAATGCGACTACTATTACAAATTCTAGTTCTACAACAAATACTACTACTCCTCCAAATCAAAGATTATCTTATTATCATCATCAAGAACAATTTACTTCAACTTCAGTTTCACCACCATCAACTATGATTTCTGGTAATAAGAAAAATTCATTTGATTTCTCAAGTTTTTCATCAAATTTACCTCCAAATACTGGTCCTCCTGGTACAGTATCAATAAATAATAATAATAGTAATGGGACAACACTTTCTTCAACTTCAACTTCATCATCATCAACTTCAAATGCTACAAAAAATTTAAGTCATGTTCCATGTAAATTTTTTAAACAAGGTGTTTGTCAAGCTGGTAATTCATGTCCTTTTAGTCATAATTTAGATGGAAGTTTAGCTGCTGATAAATTACCTTGTAAATATTTTCAAAAAGGTAATTGTAAATTTGGTTTAAAATGTGCTTTAGCTCATTTTTTACCTGATGGTACTAGAGTAAATAATAAATTATATAATTATAATAAGAATAGTAATGGTGGTAGATTAAATGGTGGTGGCGTTATGAATGGTAATAACAATAATAATATTAATAATATTAATAATATCAATAATGTTAGTCCAATTGATTTTGAAATTGGAATTTCTCCACCTTCAAATTCTCGTAATTTTGCTAATAATACAACCAATGGAAATATAGCTACTTTTATTAATCAACCTATTTCTTTAAATCAATTACATCAGGATAATAATAATAATAATAATAATAATGTTAGAGTTGGTACAGGTACAGGTACAGGTGCTAATAGACAACAAGAATTTTATCAATCAACATCATCATCACCATTCAATACATATAATACGAATCTGATTAATTTATTTTCCAATTCATATTCAGGAGCATTTAACAATTCTAATACTACTACCACATCTAATTTTCAACCAAAATTAATTAGATCATATTCAGCAGGTGTTAATATTAATACTAATATTGGTAATAATGGAATTAATGGTGGTTTTAGTAATAATAATAATGGATTTAATATTACTAGTAGTAGTCATAATGGATCTCCACCACAACCACCTCATTCATCATCATCAATGATGATGCAAACTTCACCTTCAACTTCAAATACTACAGCTCCATCTTCTATATCGAGATTTTCATTTAATAATTTTAAATTACAATCGCAAATTAATCAATATAATAATAATAATAATAATAATAATAATAATAATAATAATAATAATAATAGTATTTATAATAGTAGTATTCATAATAGTTTAAATCAAGGTCATCCATATTATCAAGATACTTCATCATCTGCTATTGTTGATGATGAAGAAGAAGAACAAGATATTGAACATAGAAATGGATATCTTAATGGTAATAATAATAATAATACATTTATGAATAATGATGTTTTTGAAGAAGATTATTTACCAAATTCATTAACTGATATTATATTAACTCCACAAGAATTACAACGAAGAGATTCAAGATCTCAAAGTGGTACTTTAAATGTTCGACCAACTTTATTATTTGATAATAATAATAATAATAATAATAATAATTCGATTATTAATCAAAATCAAAATAAAAAAGAAAAATTAACTTCTCATCAAGAAGATGATGTTTTTTTAATGGAATAAAAATAATTTAAATTAATGATTTTAAATATATATATTTATATATATATATTAACTTATATTACATGTTTTTTGGGGATTAATTAAAATATTTTGTTGGATTTGAAAAAAAAAAAAAAATTAAAAGTTGCAAAAAAAAATTATATATAGAAAAAAAAAAAAAAAAAAAAATTAAATTTTATTTTATTTTATGATGATATTTTGGATGTTTTTTTAAAAACGAAATCTGGTGGAAACTAAAAAATTAAAAAGTGACAATTGTTTTATATTTTTTTGGATATTTTTTTAAATTTGTTTTTTTATTATATATATATAAATCTTATAGTGTTTTTTTATTTTTATATATTTATATATATTATTTATATATACATTTTATTTACAGGGTTTGAAAATAAATTAACTATTTTTTATTTTTATTTTTATTTTTTTTTTCAAGTTGTTTTTTAAAAGGATTTTCACGATATATATCAGCAGCAATTTCAATAAATTTTTGTAATTTTTGTTGATCAAATTGATTTAATTCACCTTTAAAACCTCTTTTATGATTAGATTCAAATAATTTTCCAACTAATAAAATTTCATCAGTTAATGGATTCATTGTAAAAACTAAATTATCATTATTTTTATTAATTAATTCTTGTTCAATATTATTATTAAAAGAATTTAATACTAAAATTTTTGAAGTTGTTTTTAAATTCATTATAAATTGTACATAAGTACTTAAACCATTTGAATCAGGTATAACATTAAACAGAATAATTTTAGGATTTTTATCAATTGAAATTAATTCATATTTTAATTTTAAATTTTTTGGAAATGTTGTTGATCTTAAATATAAACTTTCAATTAAATGTTTACCACCTAATTTAATTAAATTTTTTGTTAAAAATGATTTTTTATTATTTGAAGATTCACTACATGATTTTGCAAAAATTTTATTAATTTTAACAAAATTTTCAATTGATTCATCTTTCCATTGATTAAAATTTAATGGTATACCAATATCATTTTTAAATTTAATTATACTATAAGTATTTGATGCAAATGCTGCCATTCTACGAATTAATACTTTTGGCCATGATAATATTGGGATATCTAAAAAATTTGGTGCAATATAAAAATCTGACATAACTCCAATATATGAAAGTGGAATTTGTGAAATACTCATTTGATTCTTTTTTTTTTTATTCTTATTTGGTTGTTCAACATCTTTGGAATTTGTTGAATACCATTTTATATTTTTAATATTACTATTAAGTATTATTGGTTGTAATGATATTGATCTTATTAATTGGGTGCTTGGTGGTCTTCTAATCATAAACATTGTTATGTATGGGATGGGATCTAATCGATGTTGGAAAAAATAATAAAATTTTTTTTTTGTTTTTTGTTTTTTCTACTGGGTGAAAAAAAAAAAAAAAAAGAGGGATTGGAAAGAAAAGCAAATATAATATTATATAACATGTGGTAGCCCTGACGCATCTACAATACAATACAATAAAAACATCTACAAATAAAGATTAGTTGAAATGTAATACAAGAGAAAAATAAAATAAAATAAATAAAAAAAAAAAAAAAAAATTTTAATGTCATCGATTTGTTTTTAGCTTATCTTTTAATTATAATTAAACAAAGTTCAAATAAAATATAATTCAAAATCATTTCATATCATATCATATAATATCTTATCATGCCAGTTCAAAATAATAAAAAAACGATACCTGAAAAGGAAAGATTTATACAATGTTGTGGTGATATATCATTAGAATTAGTATCATCATTAAAAAATTCAAAAGATTTAAATTTAAATGGTTTAATTGTACGTTATGCAAAAAAATATAAATTACGTCAACAACCAAGATTAACAGATATAATATCTTCAATACCTGATCAATATAAAAAATATTTAATACCAAAATTAAAAGCAAAACCTGTTCGTACAGCTTCTGGTATTGCTGTTGTAGCAGTTATGTGTAAACCTCATCGATGTCCTCATATTGCTTATACAGGTAATATATGTGTTTATTGTCCTGGTGGACCAGATTCTGATTTTGAATATAGTACTCAATCTTATACAGGATATGAACCAACATCAATGAGAGCAATTAGAGCAAGATATGATCCTTATGAACAAGCAAGAGGTCGTGTTGATCAATTAAGATCTTTAGGTCATTCAATTGATAAAGTTGAATATATTATTATGGGTGGTACATTTATGTCATTACCTATTGATTATAGAGAAAATTTTATTTGTCAATTACATAATGCATTAACTGGTTTCAATGGTAATAATTTAGATGAATCAATTCAATTTTCTCAACAATCTCAAACTAAATGTGTTGGTATTACAATTGAAACAAGACCTGATTATTGTACTGAAACTCATTTAAGTGATATGTTAAAATATGGTTGTACAAGATTAGAAATTGGTGTTCAATCAGTTTATGAAGATGTTGCAAGAGATACTAATCGTGGTCATACAGTTAAATCAGTTTGTGAAACATTTGGTGTTGCAAAAGATGCAGGTTATAAAGTTGTTAGTCATATGATGCCTGATTTACCAAATGTTGGAATGGAAAGAGATTTAGAACAATTTAAAGAATATTTTGAAAATCCTGAATTTAGAACTGATGGTTTAAAATTATATCCAACATTAGTTATTAGAGGTACAGGTTTATATGAATTATGGAAAAAAGGTTTATATAAATCTTATAATGCAAATGCATTAATTGATTTAATTGCAAGAATTTTAGCTTTAATACCTCCTTGGACAAGAATTTATAGAGTTCAAAGAGATATTCCAATGCCTTTAGTTACATCAGGTGTTGAAAATGGTAATTTAAGAGAATTAGCTTTAGCAAGAATGAAAGATTTTGGTACTCAATGTCGTGATGTTAGAACTAGAGAAGTTGGTATACAAGAAGTTCATAATAAAGTTATACCTGAACAAATTGAATTAATTAGAAGAGATTATTATGCTAATGGAGGTTGGGAAACATTTTTAAGTTATGAAGATCCAAAACAAGATATTTTAATTGGTTTATTACGTTTAAGAAAAGCAAGTAAAAAATATACTTTTAGAAAAGAATTTACTAAACAACAAACTTCAATAGTTAGAGAATTACATGTTTATGGATCGGTTGTACCATTACATTCAAGAGATCCAAGAAAATTTCAACATCAAGGTTTTGGTACTTTATTAATGGAAGAAGCTGCAAGAATTGCAAAAGAAGAACATGGTTCTAAAAAAATTAGTGTTATTTCTGGTGTTGGTGTAAGAAATTATTATGCTAAATTAGGTTATGAATTAGATGGTCCATTCATGTCTAAAATGTTATAATAATAAAAAAAGAAAAAACTAATAATGTTTTTTATTATCTAATTGTAATTGTATAGTGTTTTAGGGTTTTAAAGGTTATATTTATAATAAAAAAAATAATAAAATAATGAAAGAAAGAACAAGTCTCTTTAAAATAAATTTAAATGTTCATGATAGAATTGATAATTATTAATTGAAAAGAATAGATAATAAAAATGAAATAATAATAATAATAATACAACAATAAAATTAATATATATATTAAAACTTTACTAAAATAAAATAAAAAATTAAAACTATAATACAAAGTAAATATAGTAATAATAATTAATGAAAACTGTTTCCAAAAATTAGATTTAATAAAAACAACGAAACAATTTTAGTACAATTAACATATTCATCTGTAAAATCTTTAAAATCCTTACTAGGCATAATTAAAGTATTTATTATTCCTTTGGTTAATATACAACTATAAATTTGATTTTATAAAAATAATAAATGGGATCAATTTCTAATTATAATTCAAAATTTTACATTTGAATTAAACTATAATTGAATCATTTATTTTAATAAACCATAGTTATATATTTTTAAAAAACACTAGGAAATAAAAATATACTTTTAATAAATTAATTTTTTGATAAATTAATTAATTATTGAAGTAAAAAGAAAAAGTGAAATGTTTTTTTTAAAAATTTTTGTTGTAAATTTTGAGCTTTTTATACTAGACTAGACTAGACGCTGTAGAAATGTTATGTATGTATACAACACATACATACTACAAAAATATTAAAATATTTGATCAAAATTACTACGTTTATATTATATGAACGAACAAATAAGACTTCTATCAAGGAATAATTGATTCAAATGTATATATATATATTTCTTGTTAAGATTCATTCATTCATAATATAATCATGCTCTATAATAAAACTTTGCAACCAACTTATGTATGGTACTACAAACAGCCAAAAAAAAAAAAATTTCAGTGTTTTTTCTAAACCCAAAACTATAATTAAACATTTTATAAAAGAAACATTTATTTATATATTCAATTTGAAATTAAATTAATTAGAAAGGGAAAGAGAATGAACTATTACATCGAATGTTATTATTATACTCTGATTAATGTAGATTTAGAAAAAAAAAAAAAAACACTAGAAATCAATATCAATATTAAAATCAAAATCAAAAAATTGGTAATATATACTTATACATATATACTCTAATTATATATATCCCCAATTAAAATTATTATACAAAAGTATATATAGTTTTAATTGATAACCTTGTTCCAAAAATTAATATATCATCCAAAAAAAAAACCGATATATGAAGTGGTTTAGTAAACTTTATCAACTAATTTGCCGAATGAAGCTATACTTTCAAATAATCATTTAATAATTAAAACTTAATAATAATAAACTATTAATTTGAATCAGGAATGTTAGCAAAAATGAAATATGCTAACTAACTTCCTAAAATAAATCTAATTATATTATTAAAAAGAAAGTAAAAGGAATCACTCCTTGTTATAATACAAGATAACTATAAGTTGATTTAAGAATGATTAATTTTAATCATTTTTTATCCAATTGTATCCATTTGAATAAAATATTATTAACAAGAATCATTTATTTTATCAAATATAGATTTATCTTGAAAAATTTGGAGTAATTCAATTTTTGCTCGAAACCAACAATTCAGGAATCACCATACAAAAAACAGACTAGACAGATTATATGATAAAATACAACCTAATTAAAAACCTAATGTATAACAAACTTTCTAGTTGGAAAAAAAAATTTTAATCATTAAAAGGAAAAAGGGATTGAAAAAAAATTATTTTTTTTTTGGCAGGAAATTCGTTGTCAATTTATAGTATTTATTTTTTTGTTGCTGCTGTGGGTTTCGACTATTCTATATCCAGAAATATGTTTAACAAGATAGAAACTGATACTACAATAAAGATGTTGGGCTAACTAGAAGAATAAAATCAACAATCAACCATTATATATATAATGTCTTTGATTTATTGTGTTATAGACCATATAGAGAAATGGATTTTTTTCAAACCAATTTATTAAATTAGAAAAACAAAATAAAAGATCAATTAAACATTAACAAAGATAAATATATATTATTATTATTACTATTATTTTCAATTATAATTTCATACTACTTCTAGCAATATTAACAGCATTATAATCAGCAATATCTCTTAAACCAGCTTCATGACCTCTACCATCCAATTGATCTTGAATAGATTTTTTAGTACCTTTAATAGCCCATTGTTGATGACCAGCAATTTTTTCACCCCAAGCTTTAGCTAATTCAATACCTTCATCAATTGATTTAACAATAGTTGAAACAAAACCAAGTTTTAAAGCTTCTTCAGGACCCCATACATCACCTAATAAAGCATGTTGAAATAATAATGATTGATTATTTACAACATGAGGTAATCTTTGTAATGAACCCATATCTGCTGTAATACCAATATTAACTTCAGCAATTGAAAATTTTGCACCTTCAACTGCAATTCTAATACTAAAAGCAGATGCTAAATCTAATGCTAAACCATAATTAATACCATTTAATATACCAATAGTTGGTGTAGTAATTCTTGCAGGAACAGAAACTGAATTTTGAAAATCAATTATATGATCATATAAATTTTTAACATTAATACCAAAATTATCACCACGATTTAATTGACTTGTAGCTGTTTTTAAATTTAAACCTGATGAAAATGATTTTTCAACACCTGATGTAATTAAAATTAATTGAGTTTCTTCTTCATTATCTAATCTTGTTAAAATTTCTCCATAATTTTTCCAATTTTGTTCACTAAATGCATTTAATGTTTTTGGATTAGTATATTTAACATGAATAAAACCTTCTTCAATTTCTTCAACTGTGAAGAATTCATAATTATAAGTTTTAGCGTCAAAAGGCATGATATGATGGTATAATAAAGTAAATGTAGTCTATAAGTGAAAAATTCCAATTAATGAAAAAAAAGAGGTATATTATTGATGTATTATATATTAGAAAGTAATGTGTTTTTTTAGTACCGCTGGATAAAAAATTTATGCCATCTAATAATTTCCCCACACCACAGAAAAAAAAAAAAACAAAGTGAAAATCAGTGGAAAATACAAATTTTAGTTTTGTGTAATATATAATTATATATACATCTATATAAAAATGAATCAATCTTGTCATAACAACTCAAGATCTATACTTTATATTATACTTTATATTTACCACTTGGATTTATTTCTTCTTTATTTAATAAATCAATTCCTTGTAATAATTTTTCTTTAATTAATTCAATAGCTTCTTGTACATTTGATTTGGTTAATCCTTCAACTAATAAATAAAGCTTTTCTAATTCATGTTTCTTGGGTTGTTGTTGTTGATTATAATATTGACCTCTTGTAGTAATTGAAGTTTTCGATATTTCAATAATTTTTGATAAATTTTCTCGTTGAACAATTTTCCATCTAATTTTTTGAGGTAAATCATTAATTGTAATTCTACAATAAAATTTACATTTATCAGGTCCTGAAGTTTCGGGTGAATTACCTTCAATAATATTAAATTCGGGAATATCAAATGACGGAACAGTAGTAGTTGGTGTTGATGAAGATTTTTTATTTTCGTCTTTTGAAATATCTTCCGTTCCTCCTCCAAATATTTGTTTTTCCATTTTTAATTTATTATCTCTTAATTCTTGTAAATTATCTAATCCTTTACCTCCAAAACCAGAACTAAATCTTTCTTTCCCTGATTTTACTTTACCTAAAAATTTATCATTTATTTCTAATAATTTCAAATCAACTTCTTGTCCACTAGTTTTTAAAGCTTTAACTAAATTACTTATTTCTTTTTCTTGAGTATTTAATACAAATGTAATTGCAGTCCCACTCTTACCAGCTCTACCTGTTCTACCAACTCTATGAACATAATCTTCTAAATGATTAGGAGGATCAAAATTTATTACTAAATTTAAATTTTTAACATCTAAACCTCTTGCAGCAATTGATGTAGCAATTAAAATATCTATACCATTTGGATCTGAAAATTCTTTTATAGCATATTTTCTATCAATTTGTTCTTTACCTCCATGTAAAGAAACACAAGGAAATTTTAATTTTAATAATTGTGTACTTAATTCATCAACATCATTTTGTTTTTCAACAAATATCAAAATTTTACAAGTTTGATCATTATATTTCATTAAAATTTCATTTAATTTAGAAAATCTATCAACTTTATAATTAGTTTCATTTTCAAATAATATAATTTCTTGTTTAATTTCAGTAGCAACTACACTTATTCCACCAACAATAATTTCTATAGGATTATTTAAAATTTTCTTTGCTAAAAATTCCATTTTTTTAGGAAATGTAGCTGAAAATAATATAGTTTGTCTATCAGGTCTAATTTGAGTAAAAATTTTATTTACTTGAGGTTCAAAACCTAAATCAAACATTCTATCTGCTTCATCAATAACAACATAAGTACATCTCTTTAAACTAGTTAATTTCCCACTATTTGCTGCTAATAAATCTATTACTCTACCTGGTGTACCAACAATAATTTCAACACCTTTTTTTAATTCATTAATTTGATTTTCAATATTTGAACCTCCATAACAACAACAAACTCTTAATTTTTTATCTTCTTTAGTAAAATTTAAAATTTCTTTTTCTATTTGTAATGCTAATTCTCTAGTTGGACTTAAAATTAATGCTATGGGACCACCACCACCACCATTATTTTCCCCTGATGATGGATCTTGATCTTGAATATGTCTTAACATTGGTACAACATATGATAAAGTTTTACCAGAACCGGTTTTAGCTACACCAATTATATCTCTTCCTGATAGAATTATTGGCATTGCTTGTGATTGAATTGTTGTTGGTTTATCAAATTGTAATTTATTAGTAATTGTCAGATATAAATTATTAGGTAAGGATAAATGTGACCATTTAGTAATTGGATTTAATATTTCATCACCTTTAACTTTTAAATTTAATTCTAATCTAAGAATTTCAATTTCTTGATTTGTTAATTTTTTTAATTCATATGGTTCGTCATAAAACTTTTTTCTAAATGGTTGATAATTCTCTTTTGAATGATCTATATCTTTTAATTCCTTTGTTTTATTTTGTAACTTCGTTAATCTTGAAGCTAATAGATCATCAAAATTATCATTACCATCATCATCATCATCATTGTCTGCATCTCCTTCAATTTCTTCATGATCCTCTTCTTCTTGTTGTTGTACGTTCGTATTTATTTTTGGTTCTTTACCATTCAAAGATGCAAGAAATAAATCCAATTCATCATCTTCATCATCACCAATAATATCGTTTTCATTTTTATCTATCCTCTCTATTGTCGGTTTTTTAAATTTTGGTTTCAATTCTTGATCAGTTTCTTCACTTCCAAATAATGTTCGTTTCTTTATTATTTGAGTAGAATCTTTAACAACTTTTTTCTTTAAATTAATTTTAGTTTTATTTTCTTCTATTGAAGGAGAATTGGTTCTTTCTTTATTAATCCTTGATTTTTTCCATTCTTCTATACGTTGTTGTCGTATTTTCTTCTTATCATCTTTATCATCTGTTTTTATATTATTTGTTGTTGCATCATCACCATTATTCTTTTCTTGTTCCTTCTTTTCTCTCCATAATAATAACTGTTCTCTTCTTTTTCTTAATTTCTCCTCTCTTGACTCGTTGTTAGTATTATTATTAACGTTATTGACTTCTTTAGTCATCGAAATCGTTTATTAATTATATATACTTATTGATTATTGATGGATGTGTAAAGATGAATATCAGGTATTAATTTTTTTTTTTTTTTTTGGCTCTCTATTTTGCGAAATAAATAATTATCTATATTGTTGTCTATATATACTATAAGTTTTTGAATAAATAATAAATTAATCTATATAATATTCTATATAATATTGTCTTAATGGAATCTATCTTCTATTTTAACAGCAACTTTCATACATTGTTCCATAAACATCAATGTTAAAATAGAATGAGGTGCAATTCTAAATAATTGAGCCCAAAAACCTTTATACAATGCAGTTGGACCTTCTATAGCAATAGTTTTCTTAAAACAATCAAATGGACCTTTATATAAATCACCTTTTTGATTATACATTCTAGTCAATACAACATCCCAAGGATTCATAACTATAGCAACACCTAAACCAGCACATGCTGATGATAAAAATAATAATGAAAGTGAATCTTGTTTACATATTTGATGTTTTAATAAGAAATTTTTAGCTAAATTATATACTGGTAATTGAGCAGCTGATCCAGCACCAGTTCTTAATACTGCAGCATCTACACCACGATATAAACCTTTAAAACGTTCATTTTTATAAATTTTTGAAAGTCCATCCCATGTTGATGTATAATGAGTTTGTTGACCTACAGTAGCTACTTCACTATTTGGTTTAGAATATGATTGCATTCTTGTTTTAATTAAAAAAAATGGTGATGCTAATACAGCACCTGCTGATCCAGATATCCAACCTGCAAGTACATTAATTAATAAATTTTGAGGTATTTTACTTATATCTTCATTATAATTTCCTGGTAATAAATATTTTGTTAATACTGATCTACTTGGTTCATATAATCCAATTCTACAACCATTTAAAGCTAATTGATAAACATATCCACATATTAAACCTTGTTGTAAACCTCTTATACCTTCATGTTTATAAATAGTAACAAATGCTTGAAAAGGATTTTTATATAATTTGACAGTATCTTTAGTAGATTTAGATAATTCACCTTGTAATTGCATTCTAGTTTTAATTAATTCAATTGGATTAGTAAATGTAACTGCCCCACATGCGGCAACACCACCTGCAAGAAATCCACCTAATGTAGATACTTTTTGAGCATTATTTTTAGGAGGTAGAGATGTTGTTTTTGGAATACTTTTATTTGATTGAAATGGTATTATAACATCTTGTTCTTGACTCATGATTTTAAAAAATAGTTTCCATAAAGTTAGAAATCAAAAAATGTTTAAAAAAAAAAAAAATATTAATTTTATTTCAATTCGCAACGAAAAAAAAGAAAGAAAAAATTAAAATAAAAGCGTTATCGGTCAGTTGAAGATCTTAAAAACTAATAAGATTCGGGCCAAAATTTAGATTCTAATAATACACGCATTATGCATTCTTATACAAATTTTACAACCTGAAATATTGACATTTACTCTGATTTCATTTTATATATCATGTTCAAAAATCTGATAGTTGAAAAGTGTTTAACTAAATTAAAAGATGATCTAGTAATAAATACGTTTGATCGGCTCTATCAATACCATTTTTTATATGTTCTTTGAAAGTTAAACCTTCTTTTTGATTTCTTCCAAACTAATAACATATTTCTTAGATTCATTCAGTATTCTATACCCTCATGTTTTGGTTCAACTATGACTATAATTAATTGTACTTTTTTAAATATCTTTAAGATTTCTACCTTCTGCTATAACTGCTTTATTTAAATATTATCAATATTATATTTCAATCCTTCAAGAACAAATACTACATCTGCATTATGAGAAGCTTTTGCTTTTAATATTTTTTATATGATATGAATTTTTAAAGGTAAGTTATTTACTTTGGTAGGATAACAAATTTGGAATTAGTGTTTTATTATTATCATTTATAATTTTATTACTAGAATTCTATATCAGATATGATTTGAATTTATAATCATTGAATAAATATTAGATTAGAGATCTTAAGTAAATAAATATACGTAAATTATAAAGGGTTTTGCACCCATCCCCAAGTAAAGTAAAAAAAAAAAAGACACAGATAATTTTATATTTCATTTGGTATAAATCGGCTATTAACAAGAACGTCACACAAAACAAACACATATGGAATTACGTCAACAAACAAAACAAAACTAAGCAAGAAAAAAAAATTAAGATAATAGAACTTTTTATTAAACAGAAACATCATCATTATGTCAAAACAACAAGATTATTTGGATTTAGATTTAGAAAATCAAGATATTAAAATCACAAATGAAGACATACAACAACAAGGAGATGATGATGATGATTTTCAATTTCAAATTAATCAAAAACAATCTGAAAATTTATCAAATAAAGAATGGTCAAAAATGTCAACTAAAGAACGATTAATAATAAGTTTTGCTATAGGTATATATATAATTGGATATTTAATTACAATAATTGATTTTTCATTAACTAATTCAGAAAATATAAAAACACCATTAATTTCAAGTATATTTGTTGGTATTTTTACTTATTTAATATCTATAAATATTTACCTAATTTATTTAAATTATTATTATCATTCTTTAAAAATAGAAAATCCAAAAGTTATTTATCTTTATTGTTTAACGTTTTTTAATTCATTATTATCTATAAGAGGTTTATATTTATTTTTCCAATTAGATTTAATTCCTAAAATTTTTATATTTATTTATGTATTGATTATGATTATTACTTGGACTTATTCAAGAAAATCATCTAAAAATGATCCATATAATTAGTGAATTTTTATAGAGAACTTAATTTAAGTGATGAATTAGATACCTTAATGTAGACTTTAAAATTAACTATTGTCTCTAATTATATTTTGTTAGCAGAAATTCAATTAACATAAGCAGTTTTAGAATTGATCTAAAAGTAATAGAAAATTATGAGTTATAAAATAATTAAATTATATCGATATAGTACAATTTTATTATTATTACTATTATTAAGTTTCTATATGCATTTTTAATCATCAAGATTCATTTTCAATTTTTTCAAACCATTTTCTTGCAGCTTTAATATTATCTAATATTAATAATTCTTCATTTTGTTCAAATCTATTCTTATTATTGTTGTTGTTATTATCATTACTTGTATTATTTTTTAATACAACCATAATAAACATATTTTCAGTTAAAACATCAAGATAAAAATTATTTCCATTATTACCTCTTATTATTAAATTATAAAAATTAGCTCTTAATTTAGATATTGATTGTTTATACGTTTTAATAATATTTGAAATTTTTTCAAATCTTTTTGGATCTAATTCTTCTTCTTCTTCATTATTATTATTAGAATCTACAATTTGTTGTTGTTCTTGAAATTTATTATTATTATTACCAATTTTTAATTGATCTTTTTGTTTTAATTGTTGTTGTATTGATGCAGTTGATGATATAACTAAAAAAGTAGTTTTTTCAAATAAAATAATTTCTTCAGCATTTAAAATTTCATTAAATTTTAATAAATTACTATTAAATACATTAATATTAGGTATTAAAGAACAAACAATTTGTGACCAAGCTTTATATAAACTTTCATCCCAAATAGAAGTTGGAAAACCAATTAAATTAAAATTATAAGGATTACTTATTTTTTGTAATTTTTCCATCATTATAGTAAATAATTCATTTCTTTTATCAACTTGAACTAAATCCATTTTATGTAATAAAACAAAAATTTTTGCATCAGGACTATATTTTTGAAGATTTGTTAAAGATTTAACAAATATTTCAATATCTTTATTAATTGATTTACTTTCAACATCAAATACATGAATTAAAACTTGAACCATTTTAAATATATGATCTTTTTGATTTGTAAAATAATTTTCCATAAATACATCTTGTCCTCCACAATCCCATAAATTTAATGTCATATTACCTAAAAATCTTAAATGTGATAATTCAACATCAATTGTTGCTCCTAATCGTCTAGTATCAAATGCTGAATAATTACTAAAAATAATGGATCTCATTGATGATTTACCAGATCCTGATCGACCCATCAACAATAATTTCTTTCTTGAAGAATGTGACATTATTTATATATATATGAATTAAATGATTATAAAAGAAGAATTGAAATTGTTGTTGTTTATATGATAAGTAACAAATGTTTCAAAAGTCTTGAGATAGCTTTGATATTTTTCTTGTCTTGTCAAACACTACTTCTGCCCAAAAAAGACAAACGGTCATGTGATATTCACGTGATTTCCCGATTTTATACAATAACAAGTAACAACATCAGGATCTATAATCTCTACATCAAAAACACAAGTACAACTAATTTAGTTAAATTCTAAAAAATAATACAGTAATGGGAAGTTGAATACATTTCATTTATTAATAGTGTTTCTGTAAAAATAAAACAATTCCAAGGTCTAATCTCAAAACAATGTTTCTAGATATCTAATACAAAGTTGGTTATTAAACTATAATAAATCATAAATCAATTTTATCAGAAAATTACATGCAATTCTTATTATTAATAAATAGTGATGTAAATTGTTGAACAAGACGTTGCAGCAATAACTTCATTTAATTTTAAGCCGTTGTCCGCCGCCGACGGTGCCTTGGCCCTACGCTATTTTGGCCCTACTTGGCGCGGTATCGATAATAACAGCAGTCCCTATCTGTCGTTACAATATCAAAATATTTGGCTCAGTTAATAGTTGCAATTTTAGAATAGTAAAAAGGATTGAAATAAATATACAAGGTGTAATAATATGTATAATCGGAATCTAAGTTAATTATGTTAAAACTAACATAACGGTTCCACTGGTACTTACAAAGGAGAAGATACCACAAAGTAAATACAAAGTTATTAAATTGTAATAGGGATGTTTTCACAATAGATATTTAGGTTATGTAAATTTATAATTCAACCCCGAGACTTAATAGGCCAATGGTGAAAGAATTTTAAAGTTTTTTAGTAGTACAAAAGAAGGATAAAATACAAATTTACTAAAACTTCTTCTATCTCATCAAAGAGAAGAAATAAAATATCAAAATTGTTTCTTGAACCAAGCCATAATCAATTTAAAAAAATATTTATAATTATTCTATTTTTATACCTCAAACTATTTGACAGGAAACAATTTATGAAATTCTTTCCGGTCTACCTTTATCTCTATTGCTAACATATAATAATGTCATTCAGAATATTTCTATAAATTATTTTAATTCTAATTATAGCCAAAAAGCAATTAAGAATTAGGAACAATTAAAAGATTATTGGAACTGTCCTTATTGTTTTCGTAAAAGAAATTTATCGTTTCCAATTACGACTAAATTAGTTGAAAGGAGGTAGGATAATGTTTTGAAAAAAAAAATTTAATGCAAAAAAAAAATATTAATAATAGTGAAAAATCATGATATTTTTACAATAACATTGATACTAATTTGTTTACTATTCTGTTACTACATATAGAAATTCAAATCATAACCACCACCTGGAATCAACTGTAAATATTATATTCTATACCAAGAATCATCGACGAAGCAGGAATAGGTAGTTGAAATTTCACTTTATCTAATATTATATTTACAATATTAAGTTTGCTAACTAAAAAAAAATTAAATTAACCAATTATCAATATTTTGTGAATTTACTTGTAAAAAGGAGGGATAAAAAGTAGTTTATTGACATAATTATTAAAAACATCATATTAAAAAGTAGTACATCTTAATATTTGAAAATGTTTTGATGCTACCGAAAAGTGGGGGCAAAAAAATTTTTCCCATTTCAAAAAAGAACAAAAAAAGAAAGGAAGCAAGTGGAGAGAGTATTTTTGTTGTTGATGCTAAATCAAGTAACAACCGGGCGATTATAGTGCGTAATCTATGTATTAATCTAATTACAATTATCAATCAAGAGATGATTTATTGTTTTGTAAAACAATTACGAACAATACAAAGGTTATTGACACTGATTCAATTGTTCTATTTAATGAATAAAATTTCTTTACATTTATTTTAGTCTAAATTATTTTTCAACAATTCAAACTTTTTTTTGCAATTAAATTTCTCAGTTTATTTTTATTTTTGTTTTTTTCTGAGTTCAAAATTCAAAGATTACATATAACTAGAAGTAATATAGAAACCTATAAACTAGTATTCTATATATAGTATCGACGTTTGACATGTGCTTTACAATTTTTTTTTTTTTAGTGTTTGGTTTGGTTTATTATTTTTTACAAAAATCACTAAATAGTTTCCATTGTTTTTTTCTTCTAGACAAACTAAAAGAACATTATATATGCTTGTAGCTAAAACGTTTTATTGTAGGTTTCAAACCAACTTTTTCGTATCACAGAATCCATATGTTTTACTGCATTTGTAACCATTTTCAATTTTTGCTAATTATCGGTATAGTAGGATTAGAAAATGATATGAATAAATGAATAAAGGTTTGAAGTATCACCATAAAATTATTATTTTTCTTGTTTTTTGTTGTTTATAATTAGAAAATACCGCAAATGGTAGTTTCTAAAGCTCTAAACCATTAAGTTATTTTTTACCACGTTGAAAGAACTGGTATTTTCAAAGAACATTGGTTTGTATTTTTGTTCAGCTGTATTCATATTGTTGTCGATTGCAAACTTGAGACTATTAAATAGAAGACATTCATTTTACTTAGAAATATAAATTGTTCAACAATAGCTTGCAGTAACAACTTTATTTCGTTTTATGATGGACTCAATATGCAAATGTAATATACCGGCTTCGCTAGTTTTTACGAAGAAATGGATAAAACAAGGTGAATAGGAGAAAAAGTCATTAAATTGTTGGGCAGGGGATGTTTTAACAATAGGCATTTAGGTTATGTAGATTTATAATTCAACCCCGATACTAAATCAACCAATGGTAAATGAATTTTAAAGTTTTTTAGTAGTACAAAAGAAAGATACAATACAGAAGTATAATTTCTTTTATATCGACGCAAAAATATAAAATATCAATGTTTCTTGAACCGAACCAAAATTATACATTTGTTCTTTTTTTGTTGTTGATGGTGCTTCAAACTTTTTGAAATAATGCATAAATTTATATTTTTTTTGCTTGACTATTTTTATCTCTATTGCTAATATATAAAAATATGATTCTGAACATTTTATAAATTATTATAATTATAATTATGCCCAATAAATAATTCAGGATAAGGAACAATTAAAGGTTGTTGACACTGTTCGTATTGTGATTTGTAAATGAAATTTATCTGTGTCGTTTCCTATTAATTAGTCTAAAAATAAAAATAAGTACTTGTATGGAGGTTACATAGTGCTTAATGCAAAAAAATATATACATATATTTCAATACTACTAATTTGTTTACTATTATGCTAATGCAAATACTTCTAACCCAGAGAATGAACTATATTAATTAAGCCATCATTGCTATCATATTTGACGGATAATTAAGAGCCCTTGCTTAAGTACACGTTTTAGATAATGCACTTTGTGATAAAATTGTATTATAATTTTCAAGTGGAGGTTGTTCAGAACTCAAAGAATAATATCATAGTTATTAAGCTAATCAAATATTATATCTTTGGAGGGAACTACAATAATTTTTTGAACTATAAATAAGGAGTAAATTCTACTTTTTGTAAAGAAAGAAGTTTTATTTTTTTTCAAATCAAAAATGTTATACAAAATATTATTAATAATTGCTTTTGCAATTACTTCTAATGGACTTGCTATACAAAAAAAAGATGGTGAACCTCCTTCATTTGATATCAACTTAAAAAAGAGGGCATCTACAAGTGATCCAACTGATCTTACTTTTGAAAATTATTTTACAGTTGATGTTTTTTTTGGATCAAATCAAGATAAAGTTGGTTTGATTTTCGATACTGGTTCATGGCTTACTCATGTTCCTGATGCCAAGGATACTTGTATTTGTAAAAGTCATGGATCTTTTGATGGAAGTGCTTCAACAAGTATTGTAAGAACTGGACAAAATGCTACCCTGTATTTTACTGCGGATGATTATTATACAGGTGAAAGAGTTTTTGATACTGTTACCATTGGAAATTTAAAAGTTCCAAATTATCAATTTATTGATGACACTGATATTGAAGGACCTACGGAAGGTATTTTAGGTATGTCACATCCACAGAATAGATCAGAAAATATTGTTTTGGCTGCTAAAGATGCTGGAGTAATCGATAATGCTACTTTTTCATTTCATACTGGAGATTATGATGGTTCAGCAGGTAAACTTATTATTGGTGGTTATGATGAATCTAGATTAGATGGTGAATTTACTTGGAGTTCAATTAATAATACCAACATTGAAGGTCATGCTGACTATATGGTTGTCAATGGATACAATATTACCATTGATAAACTCTATTCAATTGATACCGGTGGTCCTCGATCACAATTTCCTCCAGATGTATACAATGCATTAACTGTTGCATTGGAAATTGAAGATGATAAAACTATTAAATGTGAAAAATTGAGAGGTAAAACTTTTGAATATAGTATTAATGGTAAATTACTTACTATGCCATTGGATGCATTTGTATTTCCAAATAGTGCTAATGACGATGATTGTATTTTTGTTGGAGGTAATAGTACAATACCTCAACTTGGTTCTATTTTCTTTAGATATATGTATTTTTATGTTGATTATGACAATGAATTACTTGGAATTGGTCAATTAAAAAATATAACTGCTTAGTATAAATAGAAAATAAATAAATATACCTGAAAGATTTGTTTTATGAATGACATTAAATATTTCTACCTTTCATATAAATATTAATATTTTATATTTAAAAATATAATGTTTCTGAAGAGATTTCTATAAACTATTTTTACAAAAATTTGTATATTCTATTATTGAGCTTTTTTATATTTTGGTTGATTATATATAGATAACTATATATTTAAAAAATTGTTTATAAAATCTATTCTCTGAAAACGGTTTTAACAAAATTATGACCTTGTAATTTAGCAATTTCTTTTTCTAATTCAGAAACTTTTCTTGAACCATCGGCACCAGCAAAAGTACCAGCACCCCAAGGACTACCACCATGAACTTCAAAACTAGTTTGTAAAGCAAAATCAGCATAACCTAAAGGAACATAATTAATACCATGATGAGTTAAAGTTGAAAGAGAATTAATAACAGTAGTTTCTTGACCACCACCTTGAGTACCAGTTGAAACAAAAACACCAGCATGTTTATTACGAAGAGCACCTTTTGCCCATAAACCACCAGTACCATCCCAATACAGTTTCCATTGACTTGGGAAATTACCATATCTAGTTGGAATACCAAATAAGAAAGCATCATATTCTAATAATGTATTATTATCAGCAACTGGAATATCTGGTTTTGGAGGAGCTTTAATTAATTTTAAAACTTCTGGTGTTAAAGTTTCTGGAACTTGAAAAATATTTGCTTTTGCACCTGCTGCTAAAACACCTGCTTGTTCAGCTAATGCTAATTCATAAATATGATGATAAACTGTATAAATAATAATTGCAACTTTTTTATTTGCGGCTGACATGATTGGAATAGATAAATTTAATAGATAATTGAATAAATAAAAATAAAAGAAAAGGAAGAAAAGAAAAGTAAAAAGAAAAAGTCGAAAAATTTAGTAATAGAAAAAAAGGTGATTGATGGATATGTTTTTAATGCAGTGTGGTGCATTCAAAAAAAAACCTCCACAGTGGAAATTTTCCATTGTAACTCCATATGTTAACAATGCAACGTATAATTACTTCTCCTATATTTTCTAAAATAATTTATAATAAGGAAAGAAGAATAAGTGTATATGTAACAGCCACATCGACGTTTTATATCTAATCAATGCAATTGATGAACCTTATAATAAAAGATCAATTGCAAAAAAATATAAAATATCAATTGACCAATTATTTCACTTAAATTAAACTTTTACTTGCGACGTATACATAAAATAAAAACATAGAAACCCATAAATAAATACAAAAAAAAATGAATTAATTAATTAATTTTCCAAAAAAATTAAATCTGGAACTTATGGAAACTTTTTAATTTTATTTATTTTTTTTTTTTTTTTGGTTCTATCTGAAATTGGCAATTTGACGCAACCATTTCAAAACACAAAATGCAACATTTATTTGACTATAGTAATTACGATGATTTATTATCTGTTTTTTTTTTTTTAATTAATGAAATTCTCTACTTCATATCTATGTTTTATTTTATATATTTTTAATAAAAAGGTAAAAAATACTAAAGAGCTACCATATTCTCTAAATGTAATAGCAACATCATTAATATCATCGCTCTTGAGGTTTTTTTCAGTTTATTCATAAACTTTTCCTCAAACTTCCATTACATGAATACCTCAATCTAAATGAATTGAGTCTTTGTTTTTAGCTGTTGTTAAGTTTGTTATATATTGAGTTTATATAAATCTTATATAGTTTTTGTATAAAATTTTGTAAAAACGGTGTATAGAAAGTTAATTTACAGTGTTATATCGAAAAAAAAAAAAAAAAAAAAAAGGTTTTATAAAAATTTAATTTGCAATCTTATGTGGGCAAATGAAAACTTTATTTTCGAGAAATGAAGAATTTTATTAATATAAATATCATTGTCTATTATTCTATAAAAATTCTATCTATCTATAAATTAATTGTTGAATGTTTAATATATACTTGTTCAACTAATTCAATTAATTCTTGTTTTCTAATATCATCACACCAAGAACCTTTAATACCATTTAAAGCAATAATTTTCCATTGTTCCAAAGTAAAACCAAATCTTGTATGAACAACTTTATAATTATCTAAAATATAACCACCAAAATAAGCAGGATCATCAGAATTAATTGAAAACATGACATTTTTTTCAAAAAATTTATCAATTGGTAATTCACTAACATCTTTAACAACTTGTAATTTAACATTTGATAAAGGACATAATGATAACATTGTATTATTTTCAGATAATCTAATTAATAATTCATCATTTTGAATTGAATTTACTCCATGATCAATTCTTGTTACATTTAATAAATTTAATGCTTGTGAAACATAAGTATGATCACCTTCTTCACCTGCATGAGCAGTTAATCCAACATTTTCAAAATTTTCTTTCATATGTTTATAACAATCAATAAATAATTCTGGTGGGAAAGGCTTTTCACTTGAATCTAAACCTAAACCATGAATAATACCTTCTTGATAATATTTAGAAGCTAAATGAATAGTTTCTAATCCATTATCACTTGGTAAATGTCTTAATAAACACATAATTAATTTATTTGTTGTACCTAATTCTTGTTGAGCTTTTATACAAGCACGATTAAAACCATTAACAACAGTATCCATACTTATACCACGTTCTAAATGACCTTGAGGATCAAAAAATACTTCTGAATGTAAACATCCATCATTTTTAGCTTTATTAAAATATTCCATAGCTAAATCATAAAAATCATCTTCTGTTATTAATACACTCATACCAATATAATAATGATCTAAAAAATCTTGTAAATCTGAAAAATTATTATATCTTTCATTACATTGTTCAACTGTTTTTGGAAATGATTCAGGTAATACTATATTATTTCTTGATGCTAATTTATATAATAATGATGGTTCTAATGTACCTTCTAAATGTAAATGATGTTCACATTTAGGTAATTCCCTAAGGAAATTTTCCATATTTTGATTACATTCATATTTAGCCATGGTTGATGAATATTGTTGCAATTGAATAAGAAGAAGAGTTTGAAAAAGTTTGCAAAATTTTTTTTTTTTTTTTTATTTTTTAGTTTTTTTTTTTTTTTTTTTTGGTTTAGATTTAGTTTGTTCCGATGGAAGATCGAGATGGGCAGGGCAGTAGCAGCAACATCCCCCTAGATAAGAGATCTGATATATAAACCAATTTGCAAGTAGAGTTCCTTTAGCATTTAGTTGCAAAATTAAATTAAACACTTTATCAATTGAATAAAATTGAACTACTATATTTAGATGCAAATTATAATTAATGTTACCTAAAAATATAGAATTTCTTGGCTCATCTCTTTACTTTTATTAACATGATCTTACATAATATTAAGTTTTTATAAATTTATTTATTTAAACATATATAAATATAAATATTTTATTTTTAAAAGAAAGAGTCATTATTCATTATCATTAAACATAGAAGATTATTAAAAAAAAAAAACATTTAGTGTTTCTTTTTTTTTTTAATTTCTATTGATAAAGTCAATCTTTCTTTTTATTTAAAATTTGATCAGCCCAAGTTGGTAAAATAAATGAAGCTTCATGAATTTTTTTATTATAATATTTTAAATTTTTAGCAACAAATTCATCTGACCAATCAAATCTAAGAGGTTTTGAAACATCAACTTTTGGATCTTTACAACAAACCATAAAACCAATTGAACCAGAAGGATAAGTTGGAATCATAGTATAAGCATATTCAACAACTGGGAAAATATCTGAACAATCTTGTTTTAATTTTGAAATAATTGGCATATGTAACCAAATATTTTCAGCTTGAGTTGTAATAACACCATTATCAGTTAAAGCATTTTTTAATAATTCAAAATAAGGTTTTTGAAATAATGATTCTGCTGGACCTTCAGGATCTGAAGAATCAGTAATTATAACATCAAATTGATTTTGATATTCAGCTAAAAATTTAAAACCATCACCAATATGAACTTTAGTTCTTGGATCATTATAAGATTTTGACATTTCTGGTAAATATTTTTTTGAAACTTCAATAACAGTTTCATCAATATCACATAACCAAGCTTCTTCAATTGATTCATGTTTTAAAATTTCTCTTAAAACACCACCATCACCACCACCAATAACTAAAGCTTTTTTTGGATTTGGATGAGAATTCATAGCTAAATGAGTAATCATTTCTTGATAAGAAAATTCATCTCTTTCAGTAACTTGAATACAATTATCTAATACTAAAACATTACCATAAGTTTCTGATTTAAAAACTAAAACATCTTGATATTTTGATTGTTCAACATGTAAAACTTTATCAACTTTAATTGACATGGCTTGACCTGGCCACATGGTGTTTGAAATTTCAGCAAACCAACCATCTTTAATTGATGGATGAGTTAATTCTTGAGACATCTTTAATATAATAGTTATTTAATTAATTAAGAAATAAACAAAAAAAAAAGGAAAAAGAAGAATTTTTTTAAAAAAAGGTTGAAGAAAATTTTTCACTTTTATAAAAAGGAGAAGAGTGAAAAAAAATTAAGTATTAATAAAAAGAGTCAAAAAAAAAAAAATGCAAAAAAAAAAGATAACAGAAAAATTTAAAGCAACAATTTTACTGAAGCCCACATGGACTACTAACAACCAAGAATTGATGAAATATAGACACTCTCTTTCATATTGTTATTAAGTATGCTTATAGATATATATCTATATAAATATCCTTCATTCAATTGAAAGAAATCATTCAAAAATGAAAAGGCAATTGAAAGATTAAAATAATTATCAAAGTTTATTCTGTTTCGTTTATTTTTCAGTCAATATTTATACCAAATTTTAAAGAAATTTTTACGATAAATTCAATTCTTTTTTCATTTTTTGAACAATTCTTTGTTAAACTGAATATATTATTATTACTTCAATAAATATTCATCTCAATAATAGATTTTTTAATTACTATATTTACTATTAATTTCGTTATCTCTGGTAATCCACTAAGTTTAAATTTTTCATTACTTAATTCACTGCTTTTAGTTGAAGAGTGAAAATTCAAAAGCAAAAATATATGGTTAAATATAATCAAGATAAGAAATATATCTCTATCTATATCTATGCTTATATATTAAATACTTATATTCACTTCTTTTCTTTATAACGAATTTTAAATCATAATCATTTCACTTTGACTTTCAAAGAAAACAATTATAACCTAAAAAGATATTAAAAAAGTAAAAAAGAATTCGAATTTAATAAATTAATATCATTTATTTTATATCCACCATAATATTAATGTATGAATTGGGTATGGTATATATAAAAGATATCAAAGTATAAAATCTATTCAAATTTTGTTATAGGGTTCCGTACGATAAGAAAATCATGTTGTTTTAATTATACAAATAGATATTCTTAACCACTCCTTTTGCTATTTCTGCCCAATATATGTCACTCACCATATGGATGTAAAAACGGCATATCTTAATGGAACCATCAAACAAGAAATATTTGTTCAACAACCTGAAGGTTTCAAGGTTGAAGTTTCAAGAATTTCCTTGAATTTTTTTTAGAAGCGAAGAGAATTTATACTGGTAATAATGACGACCAAAAAAAAAAAAAAGAAGCGACGCTCAACCGCTTATAATTCATGTTATAGATAATATAATCAAGAAGTATAGATTAAATATTTCAATCTATGATTAATACTATAAGAAGTCAAACTATACCTGATAAATATTGATTACAACCAACTTCCTCAAATGGTATTACAAATAATTAATATATATTATACAATTACTTTTATAACTGAATTAATTGAAAATGAATTATTATCAAAATTAAATATCAATATACAACTAAATAAATTTTAGAATTTATAACTGCAACTATATTAAAATTAAGAATTAGATCAAAATCCCAATATTTTAGAAATTGTTGATAAATGGAGAACTAATGAAACTGATAAATTTCTTATATGATTAAGAATTTGAAGATTTAATAACAGCTTCAATAAGTTCTATGGATCCAGAATACCTTCGATACTCCAAATACAAGTGCTACAATGATGGATTTAATTGTTGCTATGGCTAAATATGTACCTGAATTATCTTATAATGCATTATTTTCAATTGTTTCATCAACTGTTAATTTAGAAAATAATTCTTATTACAAAAAAGAACATGTAGAATTATATCAAAATTATCAGAAACAGAATATCAGGTAAACAATCAAAAACATTTAAATGTTTCTATATACGAAATGTTTATTTATAAATTATTAAAAATTATTATTTAAGACTACTAATTTAGAATATGACTAAATTAGAATTGTGATAAATATGATAAAAATTGTTATTTGGTTGTTATAAATCTGGAACTTTCCATTTAAAAGGAAGAATTTTTAAATATTATTTAAGACTACTAATTTAGAAAGCCAATATGACTAAATTAGAATTGTGATAAATATAAAATTGTGATTTCATTGTTATAAATTAGGAACTTTCCATTTAAAAGGAAGAATTTTTAAATATTATTTAAGACTACTTGATTTAGAAACCCTGAAGACTAAATCAGAATTGTGATAAAAATTGTGATAAAGTGTTATAAATTTTGTTTTCTAGCTTCCCCCCCCCCCCCAAAGGAAGAATTTTTTAATATGATTAATCAATCAACAATTAAAACTATGATAGAAAACTAAATATAGTTTATAATTTATATTGATTTATATTTATTTATATTTATATATAAATAAAAAATGTGAATGTTGTTTAGTGATATTAAATAAAAAAAAAAAGTAGTATGCAACAAAACAGACAAAAAGAGAAAAATCTCGGAATTTATATTGATCCGACATTTTTGTTATGAGAACAAAAATTCATAACAAAATACAAATATATTTTACATATGGTATCGCAACAATATTTAATTTGTTATAACGTTATTTATTAATTAAAATTCAATTAAATGAAAATAATTAGAGAATCAGATAATATTTATAAGCTACAATATGAAATAATTATTGTATTTAATCTCTGAATTGTATCTAATAATATCATGAATTAAATTTAACCAAAATATAAAATCTGGTTATTTCTACGACTAATATCATTTAGATCTTGTATATATATATACTCATCCATTCCTTGTATTGGCTTGGCCCCAAGGTTTCGAAGAACGGAAATTGATGAATCTTTATTTATAGAATCAAGACATATATAAAAAAAAATAATTTTATTTATTATCTATTTATTCTATTTATTCAATTTCTTTTTAAATATAATCAAGAAATATATCAATATTTATATATATTAAGCATTTCTATTCTGTTTTATTTTCTTAATAATAGTATTTTAAATCATAATTATTTCACTTTGGATATTCAAAGAAAACAATCATAACTTAAAAAAATATTTAAATAAAGAATTCGATTTTAGTAATTCGATATCAATTTATGTAATTTATCTGCATCTTAAAACTAATATTAAGTCCTAATAACAAGTTTATTAATTTACAGATATGTGATATAAAAGATACCAAAGTATTTATAATCTATTCAAATTTTGTTATAGGATTGATAAGAAAACCATGTTGTTTTAATTACAAATAGATATTCTTTACCATAACAATACAACAGTCTCATTGATATAAAAAACGCTTACTCCCAAATAGCTTTAGATGAAACAATCAAACAACCCACAAGGATACATATTGTAACCTTACACCGTGGATGCCTTAGGATTTTTCTAGTAGTTATATATTGAAAAAACTTTTCTCAAAAATGAGATTTATTCTTAAACCAAAAAAAAGGGAACAATGCACGACCACATAAAATTCGTTATATCCATCAATATATATATAGTTAAATAGAATTAAGAAATATATCAATAACTATATTTATATATTAGAAATTTCTATTCACTTCTTTTCTCTATAATAGTATTTTAAATCATAATCATTTAACTTTGTTCAAATCAAAGGAAACAATTATAACTTAAAAAGATATTAAAAAAAAAGTCAAAAAAAGAATTCGATTTATCAACTCAATATCAATTTATCTAATATATCCATTCATAAAATTAAATAAATTGTAATAATACATTGACATTAATATATAATTATTATTCAAATTATGAATTTGGATATTTTTTGTAATATAAAAAGATACTAAAAATTCAAAAAATCTATTCAAATTTTTTTATATTTGATAGGTAAATTGAATATCTTGTTGTTTTGAATTTACAATTAAGATATTCACAACCTATATATATCTTATATCATTACTTTCTTTGTAAGATAAACTGATTGGAATCTTATTCTTTTTGTAGATACAAATTACAAAATTTATTAATGAAATGGAATTAGTGAACCAAATAATCGAATCCACATGATATACTGGTTTGACTTTCTAACTGGATATACTTTTATAAGATTTTGTAAGACATCCTATTTGTTATTTAATAGTTATATAGTAGTATACTGCATATAATATCAACTAATAAAGAAACATCAAATTATATATTAATCTATATACCCTCTATTAAATTAACTATAACTACTTTCAATTCATTTTAAATCGATAATTATTTCACTTTGAATATTCAAAGAAAACAATTATAACTTAAAAAGATATTTTTTTTTTAAAAAAAAAAAGAATTCGATTTTAATAATAATCTGATATCATTTTATGTAATAATCTCTCTACATCATAAAACTAATGATAATTTTATGATTTACAGATATGTGATATAAAAGATACCAAAGTATTCATAATCTATTCAAATTTTCTTATAGGATTGATAAGAATATCATGTTGTTTTAATTACAAATAGACATTCTTAACGAAGAAAATATAGTTCATTGATTGATATAAAAAATGCATCCTTCCAGATACCTGTAGGTGAACATCTAAGACAACCCCGAAGGCTACTTATTATAACATTACACCATAGATAACAAATATGAAAGTTTCTGCTGAATTTTTATTTCTAAAATTTTTTTTAAATAAAATGATATTCTTAGATACAAAGTTCTGGTTGTTATTAAAATTAGACTAAAAAAAAAAAAAAAAGAAAATTAAAAAAAAAATTTAAAAAAAAAAAAAATCTTAACCAAAACTATCAAATTTTCAAATCAACCCCAATAATCAAATAATGTCAACCACCACCACAACCACCACACCAACCCCATCTAGTAATGAACCAGGAGATAAATTTATAGGATTAAAATTATCATCAGAATCAAAATTAAATGGATTTGAATGGTGGAGAAGAACATTAGAATATCAAACAGGATTAGGAGGTTTAACAAATGATCAAAAATTACAATATGAATATGATTATTTTAATAGAAATTTATCAACAAAATGTCAAGAATGTGAAGAATATAAAAGTTGGGTATTAAAATATTCACCATCAGTTATATTTATGATGGATCATATAAAAAATTTAAATAAAAATCAAGAACAAATTTTAAATAAAGAAAATATAATATGTGATGTATGTGATTTTACAAAAGGTGGTGGATTTAATCCAAATGAAGGTATATTATTATGTGCTAATTGGATTAGAAATAAATGGCAATTGGAAGATATTTTAACTCATGAATTAATTCATGTTTATGATTATTTAAAATTTGATATGAATTATAATAATTTGAGACATCATGCATGTAGTGAAATTAGAGCTTCAATGTTAAGTGGTGAATGTAGAATTTGGCAAGAAATTAAAAAAACTGGTTTAGGAAATTTTGGTAAAAAATTTCAAAATTGTATTAAAAGAAGAGCTATATTATCTGTTAATGCTAATCCTTTATGTAAATCTAAAGAAGAAGCTGAAAAAGTTGTAAATACTGTTTGGAAATCTTGTTTTAATGATACTAGACCTTTTGAAAGAGTTTATAGATAGAGGTATATTTATATATATGGATAGAATTGTAAATAGATTTAAGAAGTTTTAATAACTAAAAGCCAATTTGATACCACGAATAATAGATTATATGTAGAATAAATAATTATAATACATATTGTAAGAGAATAGACCAAAATACTTAAAAAAGGAATGGCTAATTTATTATTATTATTTTTGCAATATAAAGCACCAGACGTCATTAAGAAATTAAATTTTTTTTTTGCAATTTAGAAAAAGATGATGATATTTGCACAAACTGCATGATAATTAGTATAATTATAAAGAGAAGGAAGATAGAGAGAGAGAGACCAAACTTCCTAAAGATCCAAAATCGACTAATACTTATTCAAATGAGAAAATATATAAACACTTAAATGCACATGAATTGTATTATTATATCCCTTATTCGCCTATAGATTATAAAATAAATGATAAAAACATCAGATTTTCATTTTCATTTTCTATCAATTAACTTATTGGAACTACCCATTTTTATATATAACTCTGAATCTCATACCGTATGATATTGGTATTAATCTAATCCCAGTGCGAAGAGAACAGAAGCGAAGGAGAAGAGAAGCTGAACGCGACAAACCGAGTAACTACCTCCTCAAGTGTTACGTCATAAGTCGCGATGGATGAACAATGAGTAGTAGTTAGATATTAAATAGAGTACATATTTCCAAGAGATTTTATGTATACCAAGATATTCAAATTCTAATTAGAATGACATAAACACTTATAAATTGACACCACCATCCATGAATTGGTTTTTAATATTGTTGATGATTATCTAATTTTTCTATACTAGAAATGAATATGGACTAGTAAGTAGAATCCAATCAATCGGGTTTAACGGATATTAGGATAAAACACAACCATCCTAAAAAAATAATAAAATATTATTTACTATGCAAATGGTTACAATTTCAATATTCATTCATTCAATTTGCATAATTTCAATTTATACAAAACATAATTGAAATTAATATTGAATATTAAACAATTCCATATATATATATATATATATATATTTTGGTTAGTATTTGATTTGTTTGTTTCCTTACTTTAGGAGGGAAATCATGGAAAATAGATATTTTTATTTTTTTTTTTTTTTGTATGGGATATTTTTAAGATTGCTGCATTTGATAAAACTCAATTCGATAATTAATTATAATCGATACGAACAACAACTTACATATATTATATATACATATTGGTTCTAGTACATGTACATAGAATAGAATAGAGTACATCCCGGGGGATGGTTGAGTTGAGTCAGTAGTTGAAGTGTTATGGACCCACAGGGCAATAAGGGAATAAGAATAAGAAGGGTAACAAAATAATAAATAAATTGTTTCCTCTGGTGTTTTGAATCTTTTCTTTTCTCTCCGAACTTTCCAAAATTTATTAAAACAATTTAATTTATTTTACTTTCATTTTCAAATTTTACTATTTTATGTAAATTTCCTAATCTTGTTATATATTTATAATTGAAATATATAAAGATTATCAATTATCAAAGTTTTTTTTGGTCAATTTAATTTTTTTAATATCAACTACAACCAAAGAGGGTTTTTTCTTTTTTCCATATTTCCAATATTTTTTGATATTTTCTTGTTGTATTATTTTAATTGTATTATTAATAATAATAGAAGAAAAAGAAAGAAATAGCAGAAAAAGAAATTTAAGAACTACTACCAAATTACATTTACATTTACATTTACATTTACATTTACGTTTACGTTTAGTTTTACATCAACCCACAAGAACCAATTTATCAATTGAGTTCAATTTCAATTCATATATCATCCAATTACCCAACCCTTGTGTTTTTTTTTTTTTTAGTTGTTATTTGAAACAAGTTTGACATCACAACCACCACCAATTCATTCCCTTTGCCCCACGAAAAATTTATAGTTTACTAAGAAGAAAAAATTAAATTATAAGAGATGGCAAAACAAAATACTGAAGAGAAATTAATTGATATTACAATTAATAATAATGATCATAGAAAATTATTAGGTTTAAATAATGATTATAATTCCTCAAGTGAAGATGATTCAAGTAGTGCATCAAATATTAAATTGAGTCAATCATCACCTTCAAAATCACAATCTTTATTAAATAATGAAGAATCATTTTCAGATATATCTTCTGAACCAACTACTCCAAAACAATCTCAACAAGATTTACGTCAAAGAAATACAACCACATCTAGTAGTATTACTACTCCAACAAGTACCACCAGAAGAGTTAGATCACCAACTAATAGTAGTGTATCAAGTATAACATTAGATGGATTAATTAATCATGTAACAAAACAAGAAAATGGTAGATTAAATAATCGTAAAGATAAATTTCCTGATGATAAATATAAATCAAGATTTAGTGATATTAAATTTAAAAAATCTTCATCAACTATATTAGATTCTGATAAATTTTTAACATCTGATTTTTTTGGTATTTATGTATTATTTTGGTTAGGTACAGCATTTGTTGTAATTAATAATTTAGTTCATGTATATTTTGAAAAACAAAAACCTTTTTGGCATTGGCCAATTGTTGAAGTATTTAAAAAAGATTTATTTAAAGTTGGTTTAACAGATTTATCAATGTATTTATCAACTTATTTTTCATATTTTTTACAATTAAGTTGTAAAAAAGGTTTAATTAGTTGGATTGATAAAGGTTGGATTATTCAATCTGTTTATGATGGTATTTTTATGTTTTTTTGGATTTGGATAGCATCTGAAAATGTAATGGATTTTCCATGGATTGCAAAAATTTTTTTATTATTACATAGTTTAGTATTTATTATGAAAATGCATTCTTATGGTTTTTATAATGGATATTTATGGCAAATTTATAATGAAGGTTTATTTTCTCAAGATTATCTTGATAAATTAAATAATAATGAAGTTGAATTACCAAAAGGTTATAAAAAAGAAGATGTTATAAAAACTTTAAAATCAAGTATTGAATTTAGTAAATATGAATTAGAATATCAAACTAAAGCAACAACTGATGATCCAGATACAACTAAAAAAGAAAAATATTTATTAGAAGAAAGAACTGCTTTAACTTTTGAACAATTACAAGATCAAGGTTTTATAAATTTTCCTGGAAATATTAATTTATTTAATTATTTTGAATATAGTATGTTTCCAACTTTAGTTTATACATTAAATTTCCCAAGAACTGAAAAAATTAGATGGTCAATAGTTATTAATAAAACTTTAGGTATATTTGGTATTATATTTTTAATGATTGTTGTTGCACAAAATGAATTTTATCCATTAGTTTTAAAATGTGAAATTGTTCGTAAATTACCAATGAAAGAAAGAATTCCACAATATTTTTATATATTAATTGATATGATTCCAGCATTTTTAAAAGAATATTTATTTACTTTCTTTTTAATTTGGGATGTTATATTAACTGATTTAGCTGAATTAACATTATTTGCTGATCGTGATTTTTATGGTCCTTGGTGGTCATGTACTGATTTTTCAGAATTTGCAAGATTATGGAATATTCCAGTTCATAAATTTTTATTAAGACATGTTTATCATTCTTCTATAAGTGCTTTTAAAGCAAATAAATTACAAGCAGCTTTAATTACATTTATATTATCAAGTTTAGTTCATGAATTAGTTATGTATGTTATATTTGGTACTTTAAGAGGGTATTTATTATTATTTCAAATGTCTCAAATTCCTTTAATTATGATGAGTAGAAGTAAATTTATGAGAAATAAAAAAATTTTAGGTAATTGTATTTGTTGGTTTGGATTTATTAGTGGTCCAAGTATTATATGTACATTATATTTAATATTTTAAACAAAACAAAACAAAAAAAAAAAAAAAAAAAAAAAAAAAAAAAAAAAAAAGAAAAAAATTAATAATTATTCATATATATACATTAAATATGTATACACACGTATAAATTATATAGATAAAAATTTATATATAATATATATATTCATTAGATTTAAGTAATTATGAAAAGTTTATTATTATTATACAATAAGATGATGAATTTGTTGGGGGGAGAGGGTTAATTCTAGAGCCAACTTTAAATTTAATTTTTTGCATCAAATCATAGGACCAAAAAAAATATATATATATATATAAAAAGGAGGAACCAACCCCAAAAAAAGACCGTAAAGAATCTTCAATAACTTTATTTGAAGAACCATAATAACAAGAAAAGAAGAAATAAACTACAATAGTGAGGAGTGGGGAAAGAAAGAAGTTTAAAGTTAAAGTGATAAAGTGATAAAGGAAGTTTAACGATTTTAAGTAATAAATTAAACTTAAAAAATGTTGAAAAAACTTAAAAATTTGATGATTTGAACAAATAAGTTAAAAAAACTTTAAGGATAGGAAGATAACAAAAAATAAATAATTAGATACAATTATATAATATATATTTATAAATATTTATAATCGAGAAATAACATGTGTTAATCAATTCGTATTGATGATGATATATATCAATTCTTATTTAAATTATATGAATTTTAAGTTTTTAGTTGTTTAGTAACTCCCATAAACTCCATTTAACTCCTTGAGAAATTTTATAATAATTCCGTTACAAAACGATATAGTGAAAAACAAACAATATCCCAAGGAAAGGTTTACAAACCGAACTAAACTAAATTATTTGATTGACGTTTTAAACTTTGTTAATTTTAGTTTTAGTTTTAGTTTTATCTCTATAGAATAGAGATGGTAGAGTAGTAGAATAGAACTAGAGATTTCCTTAAATTTGCATGTGAAATTTTTTTGTTTATCTAATTTTGTGATTTCTGATTTACTCAATTGGGAAATTAAGCTTAATTACATCTTCATAATAAACTATAATATTATATACTATCAAAAAGAAAATTTTTATTTAAGAATGTTAACTACAAATTATTAAATTATTATATTTCAAATAAACGAAAAATTTAAACATAATTCAAGGAGAGATGGGAGACCTTGAAATAATATAAAATAATCTATATATATATCAACTAAAAAAACGTTTGTTTCAATATTTTTTTCATATTTTCTTTTTTTTCTGTTTTTCTGTTTTTACTGTTTATTACCAATTTTTTTTTTCAACTGCCCCACTTGACATAAAACAGACGGAATTGGCACCAAATCGAAATAATACAAAACCATTACTAAAAATAAAACCGTTCGTTATTTTTATATTTTCAACAATTCCATTTCTACTACTACTAGAACAACTACAACTAAATATTCATTCATTCAATTTCATTTTATATTATAAATAATGACGACTTATGATGTGGGTGGTGATGCAAATTATACAGCGACTCATGGATTATTAGAATTATTATTTTATACATATAATAATCCAGATCGTGGTACAGGTATTCATGTAATAGTTGCAAGATCAAAACAATTATTAGGTGATAAATTACCAGATGTATTAGTTTATAATGCATTAGGTAAACAAATTAATTTATTAGGTGAATATCCTGGTGAAAAAGATGTTGCACCATCAATTTTATTTGCTGCATTATTTGGTGTTATAACAATTTTACATACTATTATATTTATTATAAATACTTCAAGAGGTCATTATTTTTTATTAAGTATTGTATGGGCTTTCATTGCATTATTAAGAATTATTGGTTTTACTTATAGAGCTTGTTGGGCATTAGATATAACTAATGCAAGAATGGGTATTGCTGATGAAATTTTATTAGTTATACCATCAATTTTATTAGTTTCAACAAATTTAATTTTAGCTCAAAGATTATTTACTTGGAGACATCCTGTTGGTGGTTCAAGAAAATTATTTTGGAGTTTTATGTTGGGTTGTTATTTTTTAGTTAGTGCTTTATTAACTATGGCTATTTTAGCATCTGCTATACCTTATTTATATTTATTATCAACTAAAAGATTTTTAGTTTATAAAAATTTAAATAAAGCTATATGTATTATAATTTTATTATATACTTGTACTGCTTCTTTATTAATTGGTTTATCATTATGGTTACCTACTAAAAAAGATGAATCAAGATATACTTATCAACCTTGGTGGATTGAAAGTTTTGCTCCATTTTATTTTGTTAAAAAAAATGCTGCTCAAAATGCTGAAGCTACATTTATGAAAAGAAATTCAAATCATAGACATGCAACAAGAGTTATTGCTGCAACTCATCATCATTATAAAATGGTTAAAGGTTTAAATAATGAAAGAGGTGATTTAACCCATAATATATCATTATTTATGATTATTATATCTACTTTATGTTTATTTATATCAAATATGTTACGTTGTGTTGTTGTTTTTCAAGCAAGACAAAATTGGACTAGTGGTCCTGCATCAAAACCAACTGCTATGTATTTTGCTTGGGGTGTTCATGAAGTAATTATTCATCTTACTTATATAATTGGAAGAGCAGATTTAAGATTTTATAGACCTGATGTATTACCTGCTGCTGTTAGATCTATTGTAACAGCTGAACAATCAGTAATGGTAAGTGAAGATGAAGAAGAAGAAGAAGAAGAAGAAGAATATGATGATGATGAAGATTATGATTATGATGAAGAATATGATTTTGATGCGGATGATGATCAAGAAGTTAAAATGGGAACAAAAAACAATTTTAATCATCATGAAGTTAATACATATCCAAAAGAACATTATAGTGGAGAATCAGATGATGATGATGAAATTTATTTTGGTACAGGAAGTCCATATACTTTTAATGAAGAAGGTTTTACTCATGTAAATAAAGATACTTTACAAAATTCATCTGTTAATACATCATATGAATTTAAATCTCCTCAATCTCAAAATAATAATAATGAAAAACCAAAAGGTAATAATAATGATGATGAATTTAAATTTTAAAACTAATAATAATAATAATAAAAAAAAAAGCAAAAAAAAA